>CM044556.2:8890562-8958062 GCA_024416835.2 Perccottus glenii | reverse complement strand
GCCCAGTGCATCGACTGACAGCTGATCTGGTTAAGGACTTTACCGCAGGAGCTCGGCTGCTTGGGTCAAGCAGCGCTGTGGTGTGCCGTTTCTCTGACGTGACCAGGCTTAATCTGAACAGGTTTGATACTGGTCTCCAGGCACATGCAGGAGGACTCTTTAACATTCACACACTCACTATATCCTGGACTTAGGTCCCACAGCCTTACGTGTTCAGACCACTGTACTGGGTGCATTTGTGGTATGTCTAATATTTGTGGTGGCTATATATATTCCTGAATCTCTGCTTTTGTACACATTGCAGGTACCATGCATGATGCATGATGGCGCAGCTTCTGTTGTGGTGAAAATTGAGCGTCGGGGCAAAGCTCTCAATTTACATGTCGATCTATGTTCCTACTGTCACCTATGGTTACAAGCTGTGGGTCATGACCGAAAGGACAAGATCCTGGATACAGGCAGCTGAAATGAGCTTTCTCCACAGGGTTACTGGGCGCTCCCTTTGAGACAGTTACCGGGGAAGAGCTATTCTTCTCCATTACTACTTTGGTTAACATAGAAATTGCAATTATTTTTTCAAATTATATTGTTCTTTTAGCTAAGTATTTATAGAACAATGCAAAACTTTATCATACAAGCATTTACTAGAACCAAATCTTCCACAGAAGTAAATGTTTATCCTTGTTTAACACATTTATCTCCCTGTTTCATCTTGTTGCACTGCCCAAATGTTACTTTAATGGTTTGTTTTCAGAGCCTTCCCAACACCCTCAAGTCTATTTTCAGCTGTTTATGTTCTGCAGAAGCTCTTTGAGAGCGAGCCTTGTTCCACAGTACAACACACTGTAAACAATGCCTTTAAAGCTCTTTGTGAGGCGCTTCAATTTGCCCTTGACAAAGAGAAGTGAGCCAATACTATTGTTATGATAATAAATAACTGGAACGGATGTGGTTTTTAGCAGTTATTAGCAGTTATTATCGGTCTTGTAATCAATACAGAACCTTATCTCTTTGACGGGGGGTTGTATTACAAAAGAAACACAGTCCAAGTCCCACAATAGAAAATTACTTTGTCCCAGTTCCAATGCCCACAATTGCATAGTTTCATCATCAGATTTGACTTTGCTGAAGGAAATTAGCCACAATCCCTTCTGCTGTGATGTTTCGCTAGGGCTTTTGTTTCTCAGCAATGAAATGCAAAGAAATCAGCAAAAATATAAATCATGTAAAACATATATACAGCTCAAATGGTAAAGAAAATTTAATTAATAAACTTGTGGTTGTGGCAACAACACTACACAAATGTTGTGTACATACCTTGTCTTTTTCCGCTGTTGTTGACTTTCTTAAAAAAGCCAAGCTACAGTTCAGCAAAAATCTCTTCAAAGGACAGCATAATACTTTTTCTCTGTTTGGCCATGTTCTAATCATAATGAAAGTTACAAAAGAATAATGTATATTTAGGACTGTCCCAAGTCTTCAATTTTATGAATTTGGACCCTTGTGCCCTTTGCAAACTTTCAAGTAGACACTTCAAGGAAGTACTGGGCGATCACATTCATGGGCGCCAGTAGCTCAGGGGTAGAGCGGTTGTCCTTCAACCGGAAGGTAGGCGGTTCGATTCTCGCTCTCCCCACAGTTCATACTGTCGTTGTGTCCTTGGGCAAGACACTTAACCCACCTTGCCTCCAGTGACTGTAACACTGGTAATTACATTAGAACAATGTAAGTTGCTTTTGATAAAAGCGTCAGCTAAATGAATAAATGTAAATGTTTCTATTTGAGGAAACATTTTTGCATTAAGATTTTTATTTTATTACATTTTGGCAGGGCTACCATAGCTGTTCACAAGCTCTAAAAAGTGTAGAATCAAAATTTGCACTTTTGTCACCAGGTGCTGTCAAAAATGCCTGAAAGCTACACACTCCACCTTTAACCTACAGAAACAGGCTGATTACATTTAAAAGGGGACTTATTCATTACTTGACTTTTAACCACTAAAGTGCAAATGTAATTTTTCTAATGCAATCAAAAATCACCATATATGTCTTAAAAACAGATATAAAATGTTTACCAAATTAAGTCTAGGCTTGCTGTATCAATGATTCCATTTAAGTGCTAGATTAAGACCACCTACACTGCTGGAGCATGACACACCTCCCAACCACTGATTTCTTTGCAAATGTTGACTAAGATAAAACATGGTTCACATCTGTGCAGAGAATAACAGAGGCCAGACACTGAAAAAAATTACATAAAAGTTCTGATTGCATAATGCGCCACAATCCTTTAAACAACAGAGAAACAGAATCTCATCTCGAATGATGCTATAAAGGTATTGTAAATGCAAGCCACTATTTTAAAAAGATAAGATTGGGCCCCCAGCAGACATTACTTTATAATGAGTGTAGAATGAAATAGTGTAAGATTATTCAGACCTTAGCAAAGCAATTTGTTTGTAAGTGGGGTGCTTCCTTAAAAAATAAAAATAAAAAACCTAAAAGAACAGTATTTCTTTCATAAATGTCGTAAAGAAATTGAGCTTGAAAATAAACATGACTAGACACAAACCAAGACAACTTAATTTACATAAATATGGCAAATTATAACTAAAAGTCATCTTAGGGCACTTTACAAGAGCGCAGCAATCCCCACAAGTGTGCTTCTTTTTCAGCAGTGCTCAGCTTGTCCTCTCTCAGCAAGCTTTAGGAACCGGACGTAAATGGAACTAGGGGGCTTTCACACCTGAACTGTTTGGACTTTTGGAGTTTCCCGTTTCAAACCAAATCTGCAGGAGTCGTACCTTGCGGTGGCGCAGGCCAGGCGGTGATTAAGATGATGGTATATTTGCTATCTTGTGCCCATCTGCGAGTCTGCCAGTGCCACCGGGCTGGTGGTTAAAAAAGCAAGGCGTGGCATGGTGCAGGTTTTATTATTATTGTGCACATGCTCTAGTATAATAAAAATAGAAAATAAATAAAATTTATTAAATTGCTAATTGCTAAATTGCTAATAAAAATTATTTTAATAAATAAGAAATAATTTGAAATTAAAGCCGCAAGCGGCGATAAAGGCCCTCGCCTCCCTTGAGACCGCGGGGACAGATGTACTCTGAGGATTGAATTTTGTGCTTTAAAGTCTTAACTTCACGGTAATGTGAAATAACCGGGCCTGGCTGGAGCCTGCTTCATCACCTCGGGCCTGTGCTACTGCTGGGGCCTGCTACACCACCTTGTAATTTAGAGTTAAAGGTCTCCACAATTTCTGGTTTTCCTGGGAGCTGTATGAACTTTTGAAAATAATAGATTAGGCTTGGGCTAAGGCGAGAAAAACAAAGTACTGACTGGAGATTTGAGATGACTCAGAAATCGCTGCACCCCCCTGTTTAAAAAGGAAAAATGTAAATATTACTTGTCTAAAAGTACAAGTTTACATGTTCCAAAAAATTCTGAGGAGTTTTAAGACTCTAGCCTTGGTTCTGGAGGGGCCTCCTCCAAAGGAAGGATCCTGGCATTTTATTTCCCAAAGAAATGGCTGCCTCTTCACAGGCTCATAACGGCCACAGCCACAAATGTATCAAAAAACTGAGGGTGTCTTATGGATGTACCAAGTTTTGTATTTCTACATTGAAAAAATTTACTTTCACTTTTCATAGGCACAATGTATTTTTATTTTCCAGGGGTCGCCACTGAGTCATTTTTCATTCTTTTTCCTCGGGGACTTCAAACACATACATTTTTTGCCGGGCTTGAATAAAAATTTGGGGCCAATAAATTTGACTTTTCGGTGCACGATTACTGGGTCAAATTGAGGATCATTTTACAGAAAAATTTATAATTAAAAAAAATATAACTCAAGCAAAAACGTCAAGAAAAATGCCTGTCTATTGAACACACACGTGTTTAGCTCATTTTGCTTAAGTTTGGTGTCTGTGGAATGAAGCAGCTTTTTATTGTTGTTTTTTAAAAGAGAGGTGTTTTCTAAGTCGGTTCACATCTTCAATTCAAAATGGCTGCCTTCCCGTGTGTGATAGGGTGTGGTCCCCATTGGCTTTTTTGTTCATAAGCCCATACTGGATGTGTGTACCAAGTTTCATTTGCCTACGACAAACTAAAATTTTCACTTCCCATTTTCCACATGTTTGAGACGTTGCTATGGCAACACATTTATAGATAGGGGGTGGTTGTCATTGGCTTTTATGCTCGTCATGACATAAGAGATGTGTGTACCAAATTTCATGTCTCTATGACAAACTAAATTCTTGGGTCCCATTATAAGTTTCTAGGGGGCGCTGGAGAGCCATTTCTAAAGATAACCCTTTTATTTACATATCTTTGTGTTCAGGTCATGAATGTGCCCCACTCTTCAGGCCAAGGTGACAAGAGTGGACTTTGTTTTCAAATTGTTATCTGGATGTGTAATGAAAGATTGAACAACAGATATACGTTGATTGAACTGTATCTGAACACAGCCTTGTTTTCAAACATTCCAGTCGGTGTCCGAATGACCTGACAGCTGTTGGAGTCATCAGTGGCTCTCACGGTCTTCAGATGTAAGCCCCCCAGGACCAAAGCATGACTATAGTGGACCACTACCCCTTCCCTGTCCCAGTGGCGTAATGCCTGACGTTTGAACGCTCAGATACTGATCAACAGTGGGGCAATTGAGTCTTATCGCCTTCCTGTCTGCGTTTAATAAAGTTCCTGTGGCAACTGATGTTGGCTGGAGAGTCTGAGTGAGGCATTGTTATGAACAGAGTGCTCTACAGCTTTGAAAATTCACATTTCTCAGGTGCTCAACAAAGGCTAGACTTGGATACAGTTTCAGTTCTGTTTTTTTTTAACATGGCTTTAAGGCGATGTCCAGTTCCTGTAAATTCTTGGTCTGTCTTGCATAAACTGCATGTTTGAGATCTCCCCAGAGTGGCTCAATGATATTGAGGTCAGGACACTGAGATGGCCAGTCCAGAACCTTCACTTTATGCTGCTGTTGCCAATGAAAGGTCAAAAAAATAAATAAATAAATAAAATCTCTTATCCTTAGCTTTGTATGCTGTGCTTGGTTTAAACTGACTAGTTTTTTGTGCACTTATGCTTTTGTACCTTGTGTTGTTAAAATTGCTTCCATTGTTTTCCTCACTTGTAAGTCGCTTTGGATAAAAGCGTCTGTATAATGACTAAATGTAAATGTAAATGTAAATGTAACTTGGCCTTGTGCTGTAGACTGATGTCATGTTGGAACGTCCAGGTACGTCCCATTTGAGGCTTCCGGGCCGATGAGTGCAAATTTTCATCAAGTATTTTCTGATAACATGCTGCATTCATCTTTTCCTGTGCCTTTGTAGCTCACACATCCACAAAACATCAGTGATCCACCTCAATGTTTCACAGTAGGAATGGTGAACCTTTCATCATCATGTTGACTCCTCTCCAAATGTAATGTTTATGTAAACTTTTTTTCAGAGAGTCCTGTATTTCAGCTGAAGTTATTTGTAGGTTTTTCTTTGCATCCCGAACAAATATCTTGGCAGTTGTGGCTGAAACTTCTGGTCTTCTGTTGGTCACACACACTGATTACAACCAAACAGATCACAGGTGACATATTAAAACAGTGCACTAACAATTATATTATACTAATACTAATACTAATACTGAGTCTGAGACTGCAGAAGGTGTGTGACTATTATTTAACCTTTCATTTAACCTGGATAGTCCCACTGAGATTACTAATCTCCTTTGCAGGGGAGTCCTGGCCCCATGTGTGTTTTTGGGGGGGGACTGTTGTACATGTTTTGGGTGGTAGGGAGGAAACCTACACAGACACAGAGTAAACATGCAAACTCCACACAGAAAGGCCTTGCCCTGGATGGGAATCAAACCCAGGACCTTCTTGCTGTGAGGCTGGAGTGCTAACCACTTTGCCACTGTTCTGGAAGCAGGTCTGAGACTGCAGCAGGTCTGTGACTGCAGCAGGTCTGTGACTGCAGCAGGTGTGAGACTGCAGCAGGTCTGAGACTGCAGCAAGTGTGTGACTGCAGAAGGTCTGTGACAGCAGCAGGTCTGTGACTGAAGCAGGTCTGTGACTGAAGCAGGTCTATGACTGCAGCAGGTCTGTGACTGCAGCAAGTGTGTGACTGCAGAAGGTCTGTGACAGCAGCAGGTCTGTGACTGAAGCAGGTCTGTGACTGCAGCAGGTCTGTGACTGAAGCAGGTCTGTGACTGCAGCAGGTCTGAGACTGCAGCAGGTCTGTGACCTCAGCAGGTCTGTGACTGCAGCAGGTCTGTGACTGCAGCAAGTGTGTGACTGCAGCAGGTCTGTGACTGCAGCAAGTGTGTGACTGCAGAAAGTCTGTGACTGCAGCAGGTCTGACTGCAGCAGGTCTGTGACTGCAGCAGGTTTGAGACTCATGGACAATAAACCCTTTCCCACCCCCCTTGGCCCCCCTCCCTTTTCTGAGTCGGGAGTATGTCGACAGTTAATGACATGTTCTACTGCGCCAACAAAACTTCTCAAAACAAATACCATGGCGGGCATGTCTCTGGCTGCTCCAGTGCCATTTATAATGAACAGTTTCCACAGAGCCACGTCAAAAGACTTGACGCCAAGAAAACCACTTCAAACGTTATTAGAGACTTGAAAACACACTCAGATAGGCGAGTTAGAAAAGTACGAGTGAACCTTAGCAAACCTGATGATAAGCTAAACTATATGCTATTTAACATTCTTGTGATGGCCGTATTGTATACGTTTTATTTTTCTCCATTGACTTTGCATCTTATAATCTTTATTTATATCTATGCTTTACTATAAAAGAAACTATTTGATTAGAAGCATGTAAGATAGAAAGATTAGGATATTTAATGTTTTGCAGTTTTAGCTGACTACTGAATATAACATAGAATTGGTAAATGGTACATTTTCAATTATCTACAGGTTTAATAAATATGATAAACAATAAAATGGGTCCGGAGCAGCAGAGGGACAGAGAGTACAGTACAGGGCTGTACAACAGTTTTTATTAGTATGCTGCAGATATAAGATACACTTTTTGCATTCATCTACTTTATAAACTCTACAGTTAAAGCTCCACAGAACCCAACACAGTTCACTTACTTTGTGTTCCTTTTTTTCTACATCTGCCAGTGAACCTAACACTGCTGAAGAGAAGCACCTCCTGTTGAACACATTCTTGAAGATTTAGGGCAAAGATTTAGTTTTAATTGGTGAGATCACCGTTAGACCTTTTTCTATTGGATTTTATGTCAAAATTATACATTTTTATGCAAAACGTTTATCAATAAGACAGCAGTATTATGCTTCTATACTCACATTATGCAGGGGGGCTTGTGACTTGACTTGGACCAAACACTTGAGAAGACCTCATGGAGCTGAATGAGAACACCAAAAGTGTGCAAAGCTGTCATCAAAGCAAAACGTGGCTACTTCAAAGAATCTAAAGTATAAAACACATTCTGAGGGAACCACTTTTTTGTTTATTACATAATTCCACGTGTTCCTTCATAGTTCTGATGTCTTCAGTATGAATTTACAATGTAAAAAAAAGAAAAAACATTGAAAATGAAGGTGTGTCCAGACTTTTGACTGGTAGTGTATTTGATTTCAATTAAACCAGAAGAGAAGAGGGGTTAGCAGAAATTGCAAAATATAACCATCCTCCAAATGGTCAGGCATATAAACAACATTGTTTTGTCGTAACGTTGTCGTGTCAACACAAATCAGCAATGGCATTATAGTTGCCTTTTCTTGAGCAGTGTTCTCAATCCATAAATCTTGGTCTAGGTCAAAGATAAGAGAAGACTCTGGCTTTTGTTGCACGGTTCAGAAAACCTTGGAAAACCTTGGTTAGTAAATTTAGAAAATTATTCTTTGGTTTTATGTAACACATTTGCTGCATTTGCATGAGAGAGACCTAATAGCCTACATTGTAAAATCTTATGAGCCTGTTATTGTTATTGTTCCACACACGTGGACAAAAATGTTGGTACCCTTCGGTCAATAAAAGAAAAACTCACAATGGTCACAGAAAAAACTTTTTTCTGACAAAAGTAATAATAAATAAAAATTCTATGAATGTTAACCAATGAAAGTCAGACATTGCTTTTTAACCATGCTTCAACAGAATTATTTAAAAAAATAAACTCATGGAACAGGCCTGGACAAAATTGATGGTACCCCTAGAAAAGACTGTAAATAATGTGACCAAATGGACATGTTAATTCAAGGTGTGTGCACTAATTAGCATCACAGGTGTGTACAATCTTGTAATCAGTCAGTGGGCCTATTTATAGGGCTTCAGGTAGTCACTGTGTTGTCTGGTGACATGGTGTGTACCACACTCAACATGGACCAGAGGAAGCGAAGGAAAAGGAAGTTGTCACAGGAGAATAGAAAGACAATTAAAGCCGCAAGCGGCGATAAAGGCCCTCGCCTCCCTTGAGACCGCGGGGACACATGCACTCGGAGGATTGTATTTCGTGCTTTAAAGCGTAAACTTCACGGTAATGTCAAATAACCGGGCCTGTGTTACTGCTGGGGCCTGTTACACCACCTTGTAATTTAGAGTTAAAGGTCTCCACAATCCCTGGTTTTCCTGGGAGCTGTCTGAACCTTTGAACATAATAGATTATGCTTGGGCTAAGGCGAGAAAAACAAAGTTCTGGCTGGAGATTTGAGATGACTCAGGAATCGCTGCACCCCCCTGTTTAAAAAGGCAAAATGTAAATATAACTTGTCTAAAAGTACAAGGTTACAAGTTCCAAAGGATTCTGAGGAGTTTTCTAAGACTCTAGCCGTGGCTCTGGAGGGGCCTCCTCTAAAGGAAGGATCCTGGCAATTGGGAAATGGCATTTATTTCCCAAAGATTGCCTCTTCACAGACTCATTACGACCACAGCCACAAATGTATCAAAAACAAATTGATAACTTTTTGGCACACGTGTCTAGATGATACTCACCAAATTTGGAGCTGTTTAGATGAAAAGCCTTTAGACACAAGGGGTGAGATTTAGGTGGTCACGCATTCCACCCAACATAGTAGATTTTCTGTTGAGTTTACGGTATGGCTGTAATAAACTTTTATGTTTGCCCTGAGGTGTCCTATGGATGTACCAAGTTTTGTATTTCTACATTGGAAAAATGTACTTTCCTTTTCCATAGAACCAATGTATTTTGACTTTTCTAGGGGTCGCCACTGAGTCATTTTTCATATTTTTTTTTCAGCGACTTCAAATACATAAATTTTTCGCTGGGCTTGAAGTCTGGGACCAATAAAAATGACTTTTAGTTGCACGCTTACTGGGTCAAATTGAAAATCATTTTTCAAAAAATTATAATAAAAAAAATATACCAAATTATAATAAAAAAATATAACTCGAGCAAAAACGACAAGAAAAACGCCTGTCTATTTTACACACATGTGTTTAGCTCATTTTGCCCAAGTTTGGTGTCTGTGGAATGAAGCAGCTATTTTCTGTTGTTTTTTAAAAGAGAGGTTGTATTCTAAGTCGGTTCACATTTTCAATTTAAAATGGCTGCCTTCCCGTGTGTGATAGGGTGTGGTCCCCATTGGCTTTTTTGTTAATAAGCCCATGATGGATGTGTGTACCAAGTTTCATTTGCCTACGACAAACTAAAATTTTCACTTCCCATTGACTTTTTCCACATATTTGGGACGTTGCTATGGCAACACATTTATAGATAGGGGGTGGTTGTCATTGGCTTTTATGCTCGTCATGCCATAAGAGATGAAAAAGTTACTTTCACTTTCCATAGGCCCAATGTATTTTGACTTTTCTAGGGGTCGCCACTGAGTCATTTTTCGTTTTTTTTTTCCGGGGACTTCAAATACATACATTTTTCGCTGGGCTTGAAGTCTGGGACCAATAAAAATGACTTTTAGTTGTTGGTTTACTGGGTTAAATTGAGAATCATTTTGCAGAAAAATTATAATAAAAAAATATATACCGAATTATAATTAAAAAAATATAACTCGAGCAAAAAAGTCTAGAAAAACACTTGTCTATTTTACATACATGTGTTTAGCTCATTTTGCCCAAGTTTGGTGTCTGTGGAATGAAGCAGATTTTTTTTTGTTGTTTTTAAAAAGAGGTGTATTCTAAGTCGGACCAAATTTTCAATTCAAAATGGCCTTCCCGTGTGTGATAGGGTGTGGTCCCCATTGGCTTTTTTGTTCATAAGCCCATGGTGGATGTGTGTACCAAGTTTCATTTGCCTACAACAAACTAAAAATTTCACTTCCCATTGACTTTTTACATTTTTGGGACGTTGCTATGGCAACACATTTATAGATAGGGGTGGTTGTCATTGGCTTTTATGCTCGTCATGACATAAGAGATGTGTGTACCAAATTTTATGTCTCTATGACAAACTAAATTCTTGGGTCCCATTATAAGTTTGTAGGGGCGCTGGAGAGCCATTTCTAAAGATAACCCTTTTATTTACATATTTTTTGTTCAGGTCATGAATGTGCACAAACGCCTTTTTGGGTCCAACTCGATCCAAGAAGGCGTTTGAGAGTTAAGAGTTTTATTTTCACAAAAATGGCCACCTCGTTACAGGCTTGCCACACCCATACCCGATAAGATATCAACAACAAAGTCACAAATTTGGTTGGCACATGTGTCTAGATGATACTCACCAAATTTGGGGCCATTTAGATTAAAACACAATGATTTGCATCTTCTTGCGCAAGGGGTGCGATTTTAGTGGCCATGCGTTTCACCCACATGCCGGACTTCCTGTTTAGTTTAGTGGCTGTCGTAGACTTTTCTGTTTGCCCTGAGGTGTTTTATTGATGCACCAAGTTTCATTTTTCTACGTTGGAAAAAAGTTACTTTCACTTTCCATAGGCCCAATGTATTTTGATTTTGTAGGGGTCGCCACTGAGTCATTTTTCGTTTTTTTTCGGCGACTTCAAAAACATAACATTTTCGCCGAGCTTGAAGTCTGGGACCAATAAAAATGACTTTTTGTGCATGTTCACTGGGTCAAATTTAGGATCATTTGGTCACAATAAAGATAAAAAAAAAAAAAAAAAAATTCCGAGCAAAAACAATAGGCCCTCCCGGTCATCACCGGCTCGGGCCTAATAATTGACAAGCATGATTAAGGTAAAGGCTATAAGACCATCTCCAAGCAGCTAGATGTTCCTGTGACTACAGTTGCACATATTATTCAGAAATTTAAGATCCATGGGACTGTAGCCAACCTCCCTGGAAGTGGCCGCAGGAGGAAAATTGATGACAAATCAAAGAGACGGATAATTCGAATGGTAACAAAAGAGCCCAGAAATACTTCTAAAGAGATCCAAGGTGAACTCCATGCTCAAGGAACATCTGAGTCAGATCGCACCATCCGTCGTTGTTTGAGCCAAAGTGGACTACATGGGAGACGACCAAAGAGGACACCATTGTTGAAAACAAATCATAAAAAAACTAGACTGGAATATGCCAAACTACATGTTGACAAGCCACAAAGCTTCTGGGAGAATGTCCTATGGACAGATGAGACAAAAATGGAACTTTTTGCCAAGGCACATCAGCTCTATGTTCACAGACGGAAAAATGAAGCATATCAAGAAAAGAACACTGTCCCTAGTGTCAAACATGGAGGAGGCTCTGTTATGTTCTGGGGCTGCTTTGCTGCATCTGGCACAGGGTGTCTTGAATCTGTGCAGGGTACAATGAAATCTGAAGACTATCAAGGGATTCTAGAGAGAAATGTGCTGGCCAGTGTCAGACAGCTTGGTCTCAGTCGCAGGTCATGGGTCTTGCAACAGGACAATGACCCAAAACACAGCTAAACACACCCAAGAATGGTTAAGAGGAAAACATTGGACTATTCTAAAGTGGCCTTCTATGAGCCCTGACCTCAATCCTTTTGAGCATCTTTGGAAGGAGCTGAAACATTCTGTCTGGAAAAGACACCCTTCAAACCGGAAACAACTGGAGCAGTTTGCTCATGAGGAGTGGGCCAAAATACCTGCTGAGAGGTGCAGAAGTCTAATTGACAGTTACAGGAATCATCTGATTGCAGTGATAGCCTCAAAAGGTTGTGCAACAAAATATTAAGTTAGGGGTACCATCAATTTTGTCCAGGCCTGTTCCATGAGTTTATTTTTTTAAACAATTCTGTTGAAGCATGGTTAAAAAGCAATGTCTGACTTTCAAGGGTTAACATTCATAGAATATTTATTTATTATTACTTTTGTCAGAGTAAAGTTTTTTCTGTGACCATTGTGAGTTTTTCTTTCATTGACCGAAGGGTACCAACATTTTTGTCCACGTGTAAACAGTAATGACCATATGTCTTGTTTGTTGGAACTTAAAATCAACCAACATTGCTCACCTTTGCTTTAACACAAGGGTCAGTGACAGTGAGTTGACGTCACATTACACTGGATGATTTACAGTCCAGAGTCCTTATGATCTAAGAAACCAGTGCACAGTCACCCACCTGCTTTTGGTACATGGACTCACTGCCCTGTTACACGTTATCTTTGCAACCTGTCACAACTGGTTTATGTTCTCACAGATATTATGACCTCGAGATAAAGAGTGGAAACACTTTCGTCGGTACCAGGCCAACACTGTTAATGTTCGCTTTTGATGGACTTGACTTCTTCTTGTTGGTTGCTGGGTTGTTTTTCATTGAGAGCAAGAATGCTAAGAAGCTATAACCTTATATTGTTTTGCATAGCTCCCAAGCCATGTGTGTTTAACTTTACCTGATATGAAGTTACAAACTGTCAAGCAATACTAATTTTATCTTAATGTGAGCTTTAACAGTACGTACGCCAGTCTCATCAGAACAGTCTTTGATGAGGAAGAACATGCCTGAAAATGATCTGTGTATAATAAAAGTATTATTTTGAGTTTTTGACAAGCACAAGAGAACATAGACTACATCCTAAGCTTGTGACTTGGATGATGCGCTTTTGTTTAATGAAATTTATTTTCCAAATAGTTCATAGTTCAAAATTCTTCCCAAGAAAGAAAATGTTTGAAGCAGTACACAACAAGTTTCCTAAACAAAAAAAAAAAAAGAAAAACACAATTTGAACAGCTGCTGAAAATCCCAAACAGACCCTGACTTTGTATAAACTAACTATTGGGCCATTTACACCAACACCAAAATGTAAATGTTGTCTCATTGAATATTCCAATAAGCTGAATTCACACTCAGCTGTTGAAAACACTGTAGTAGGTTGGTCAGGCCAAAGGTGGTGCTGTGAATCGCTGCAACTAACATGACTACACACAAAAAAACCTCTGGCTGTGTTCATTTCTTTGCAGTTTCATTGAACCAGAATGTTGTTCTTGTGTGAATGCCTGGACTCTTGTTGTAGTGCAAACAGACTCTAAACTCAATAATCTGTTTTGAATTATGCTAACTACAGGTGTGAACACACTGTAAAAATGAAACAAAACTACACTAAGGGAACTATGTGATCCAAGATGGCGGCGCGAGTACATCGCGAGGCTCGGGTTCTCTCCAGTTTCTGACTGCAAGCCTGTGTTTGGATCCCACGCCATCGTCAAGTTTGCAGACGACACTACAGTGATTGGTCTCATCAGCAACAACGATGAGACTGCCTACAGGGAAGAGATCCAGCACCTGTCCACATGGTGCAACGAAAATAACCTGCTCCTCAACACCACCAAAACGAAGGAGCTCATCGTGGACTTCAGGAAAGAGTCTAGAGGCACACACGACATCATCCACATCAATGGAATGGACGTCGAGCGTGTCTCCAGCTTCAAGTTCCTGGGGACCCACATCTCGGCTGACATGACCTGGACAACCAACACCTCCAGCCTGGTCAAGAAGGCTCACCAGCGCCTCTTCTTCCTGAGGACACTGAGGAAGAACCAGCTCTCCTCGGCCATCCTGGTGAACTTCTACGCTGCGCGATAGAAAGCATCCTGACGAACTGTGTCACAGTGTGGTATGGGTGCTGCTCTGTCGCGAGCGCAAGGCATTGCAGCGGTGGTGAAAACTGCCCAACGCATCACAGGGACTCCACTTCCTGCCATCGAAAACATCCAGAGGAAACGCTGTCTGCGTCGAGCTCGCAGCATCCTTAAGGACTCCTCTCACCCAGCCCACAGACTGTTCTCTCCTCCTCCTCCGGCAGGCGTTTCAGGAGCCTCCGGACTAGAACCAGCAGACTAAAGAACAGTTTCTTCCCCAGAGCTGTGTCTTTACTGAACTCTAACCCTTGCTGACCCCACACCACTCACAGACTCCTCTCACCCCCACCATGCCACTCCCTCACAGACCCTCCTCTCACCCCCACCATCCCACTACCCTCATAGACTCTTCTACCCCCACCACCATCCCACTCCCTCACAGACTCTTCTCTCATCCCCACCATCCCACCATCCCTTGCACTACCGCACCTTTGCTACCAACTGTTCATACAGTACCAACTGTTTACATTTCACTGTTTGCACTACCTTAAATCTACTGCTTACCTTAAGCTAACATACAATTGTATACACCTACCTGTAAAATTCTGTTTATAGTTAGAGACATCTGTATGTGTGTGTGTGTGTGTGTGTGTGTGTGTGTGTGTGTGTGTGTGTGTGTGTGTGTGTGTGTGTGTGTGTGT
Organism: Perccottus glenii; assembly: GCA_024416835.2. Classification (NCBI taxonomy): domain Eukaryota; kingdom Metazoa; phylum Chordata; class Actinopteri; order Gobiiformes; family Odontobutidae; genus Perccottus; species Perccottus glenii. The sequence continues at coordinate 8,943,410 of CM044556.2, read as the reverse complement.
GTATGTGTGTATGTGTGTGCGTGTGTGTAGTATGTGTGTGTGAGTATGTGAGTGTGTGTGTGTGTGTGTGTGTGTGTGTGAGTGTGTGTATGTGAGTGTGTGTGAGTGTATGTGTGTATGTTTGTGTGTGTATGTGTGTATGGTTGTGTGTGTATGTGTGTGTGTATGTGAGTGAGTGAGTGTGTGTATGTGTGTGTGCGGCGCGACTCGCGTGTATTACACTACATTTAGAGTACATATTCACCTGTAAATGCTGTTTATAGAGAAGAGACACCTGTAATTATATTTATGGCACACACTCACCTTTTATAGTAATAACCATCTGTATATTTATATTCACTGTACATATTACCTGTAAATCCTGTACATCTCCATATCCTGCACGTACGCAACCATTGTATATATCCTGCACTTTACTGCTATTGCACTTCTGGTTAGACCTAAACTGCATTTCGTTGCCTTGTACTTGTACTTGTGTAATGACAATAAAGTTGAATCTAATCTAATCTAAAAACAGGGACATTTCTTTTTTTTATCACCACAAATGCAGGCCTTTTGTAAAGACTTTAGCCTACTGTATGACATCTGTTTATGTCATAATTTATTTATTGCCCTTCCTGTGATGTTTATCAACTCACTCATGTTATTGAGGTAAATGAGTACAGCCAGTACATAACAGTTGATATAAAGTGTGTCTGTTATACATTGAAATAAACAGTACAAGACTTCACCCCAGAGGGACCTTTAAATACAAGCTTACGTTCATCTAGGAGTATGGACCGCTACAATACTACAAAGTGTAAAATATGTAATGTGTAGTCATTACTCTAGGCCTAATTGTTTGAATTTGTTTGAAATGCATTTCTTTGCACCGGGACGTATTGCACTCACTTTCTGCTTGCACAGAAAATGCTGAGTATGCTAAAAAAGACATTACCCTCCAGGTGAAAGGGGAATCTCATTAGACAACAATTATTCTTACTTTAGTTGACACAGAACCCAACAGCATTACAAAATCTTTTTTAAATAAACTGTGAATGTATAGATAAAGATACATAAATAGTCTGTGAGCTCTGCCATTGTTCACCTTCCTCTCATCGGGCAAGATCAGCTGCACCTGCGGGACAGCAGTCTGTGGAGGGGTGAAAAAGGGGTGTTGGCAGACGGGACAGGACAAGGGAGTGAGGGCCCAGAACAATAGGGAGGCCTTGTGCTGGGACCAGAGCGAGACACGAAGTCTGGAGGACCGCCTGCCACAACACCGCACCGGAAAACACAACACAAGGGCTTACACAACAGACAAACACAAAGGCAACTGACAGAAAGACAGACAAGGAGTTTTCAGAAAAGAGAAAAAATAGATACATTGTCAAAAGAAAAATGATACTTGGGGTCACAGAGGTGAAAGATGGCTCAAGTGTATGGGAAATCCCTCCTGGATTAGGTGTGTGCATAACAGTTTTGCACAAAAACAAGAATAGGTGTGTTTAAGACTCCACACAAATGCTTAGGCTATTTATGCAAATTAGCTACATACTTTAAATTGCAAATTTAACTTTTTTGTATTAACTATTACTTTTGCCCCATTGTCAAATTTTGTGGAATGTACATAATACTTCACACTTAAACAGATAAAGTATATAGTATATATATATATATATATATATATTCTAGTATGTAGTATATTGTTATATAATATATACATATATTGTTATATATGTATATTGTATAAGCAAAAAAAAACAAACAAACAATCTTTAAAATCCCCAGTACTGTTTATTATAAGTGATTTTAAAACTTTTCCCGGGACCAGAAAAGCTTAGCCAATCAATGCTTGCAAAACCACATGCTCCAAAAAGGAGTGCTCCCATTGGTCTACACCGGCTTGTCATTGGTCAAGCAAGAAGCCTGACCCCAAAGCTGCATAGAAAATTGCCTTTCATGTTTTGCAAATTGTGGGTAATATTTTTTAAGACAGTTAAGAAATACACGTGGACGGAATTATTTAAAAAAATAAACTGTTGTTGACAAAATTTTTGGTACCCCTAACTTAATATTTGGTTGCACAACCTTTTGAGGCTATCACTGAATCAGACGATTCCTGTAACTGTCAATTAGACTTCTGCACCTCTCAGCAGGTATTTTGGCCCACTCCTCATGAGCAAACTGCTCCAGTTGTTTCCGGTTTGAAGGATGTCTTTTCCAGATGGCATGTTTCAGCTCCTTCCAAAGATGCTCAATAGGATTGAGGTCAGGGCTCATAGAAGGCCACTTTAGAATAGTCCAATGTTTTCCTCTTAACCATTCTTGGGTGTGTTTAGCTGTGTTTTGGGTCATTGTCCTGTTGCAAGACCCATGACCTGCGACTGAGACCAAGCTGTCTGACACTGGCCAGCACATTTCTCTCTAGAATCCCTTGATAGTCTTCAGAGTTCATTGTACCCTGCACAGATTCAAGACACCCTGTGCCAGATGCAGCAAAGCAGCCCCAGAACATAACAAAGCCTCCTCCATGTTTGACAGTAGGGACAGTGTTCTTTTCTTGATATGCTTCATTTTTCCGTCTGTGAACATAGAGCTGATGTGCCTTGGCAAAAAGTTCCATTTTTGTCTCATCTGTCCATAGGACATTCTCCCAGAAGCTTTGTGGCTTGTCAACATGTAGTTTGGCATATTCCAGTCTAGCTTTTTTATGATTTGTTTTCAACAATGGTGTCCTCCTTGGTCGTCTCCCATGTAGTCCACTTTGGCTCAAACAACGACGGATGGTGCGATCTGACACTGATGTTCCTTGAGCTTGGAGTTCACCTTGGATCTCTGGTCTTTCTGGGCTCTTTTGTTACCATTCGGATTATCCGTCTCTTTGATTTGTCATCAATTTTCCTCATGCGGCCACGTCCAGGGAGGTTGGCTACAGTCCCATGGATCTTAAATTTCTGAATAATATGTGCAACTGTAGTCACAGGGACATCTAGCTGCTTGGAGATGGTCTTATAGCCTTTACCTTTACCATGCTTGTCAATAATTTTCTTTCTATTCTCCTGCGACAACTCTTTCCTTCGCTTCCTCTGGTCCATGTTGAGTGTGGTACACACCATGTCACCAGACAACACAGTGACTACCTGAAGCCCTATAAATAGGCCCACTGACTGATTACAAGATTGTACACACCTGTGATGCTAATTAGTGCACACACCTTGAATTAACATGTCCATTTGGTCACATTATTTACAGTCTTTTCTAAGGGTACCATCAATTTTGTCTAGGCCTGTTCTATGAGTTTATTTTTAAAAAAAATTCCGTTGAAGCATGGTTGAAAAGCAATGTCTGACTTTCATTGGTTAACATTCATAGAATTTTTATTTATTATTACTTGTGTCAGAATATAGTTTTTCTGTGACCATTGTGAGTTTTTCTTTCATTGACCTGAGGGTACCAACAATTTTGTCCACGTGTGTAACTGCTTTAACAGCTTTATTTTGGTTTGATAATACACTATATAGTACTGTTATGATGTTCAAAACAAGTATCAGCCACTCGTGTGGAGTTTCCACAGAAATATACAACTTTAAAAAAGAAAATTTAAAAATCCTTTTGCTTTAAATTCAAAAAGTTATAGAAAGACTATCATTTTATTTTGACAGAAAAATAGGGGTAAAATACAAGAAAATGTGAGTAATGTACATTAATTAGACAATAAATAATAATTAAAAAAATGATTTTGTGTGTGTTCTTGGAAATGCAACAGACAGACAAAAGGGAAACAAAAGAGAACCATCCAGACTTGACCCTGAGAGAGGCAACTCCCATTATTTTTAATACACCCACTCAAAGAACAAACCGTCCCACAGCAGAGGGAGGGGTTAACACAGGTCAGTGACCGCTCTAATCTGTCTGCCGACACAGCACTAGCACTGCACAGGGTTCAAACCTAAGATAAGGCCCAGTCACGTCATTTACAAACACTTATGGTAAGGACTGGAAGATGGTGTTTATGCATTTAGGCCACAACAGAAAGCTCACAAAACAACAGCATTTGGAGAATAAGTGCATGACCTTTAGACTTGTATAATACAGCTGTGGTCATGTGTAATGTGATCAGACTCCCATTTCCTCAATAGGCAGCACATAATACCTTTTCCAAAACATACCTATGTACATGATACTGCTTCTGGTGAGTGTTAAAGGACATGTTGGGTAATGTTGCATGGTTTGTTTGCAAAAACAAACAAATCAGATTTACCATTTTAAATCTTTAAAAAATGTACAGTTGCCATCATTTCCTTCCTGAAAATGTTGTGACTTACTATAAAACCTTAAAGAGCATTGCAGAGTGTGGTAGTATATAGGTAAACAAACTGGAACTCTGAAACAGGAAAATTAGACGCATAAAACTTCTTAGAATCCAGTGGAATGAGCCAGTACTTCCTGTTACAACTGCCCCAAGCAAACAAACAGAGCCCTGCTTTAGGAGATCAGCTGACAAGCCATGTCACAGTAACATAACGTGACTCCAGGAAATTCATTACTTTGGATTTACTTTTTTTTTTTTAAGTATCCTCGAGGGGAAATTTCTAGTCAGCAGCCACACCAGGGAGCACCTAGCATGTTTTTTTGTTGATGGGGGAAACCGGAGTACTCGGAGAAAACCCACCCAAGCACGGTGAGAACATGCAAACTCCACCCACAAAGCTCCCGACTGACCATCAGACTTGGTTCAACAGAATTTCCTCATCGACAACATCATGTCCCTGCAGGGCTACCTTTGCTGTTCACATGCTCTGAAAATGAGGAGCGTTTTAAATATTTCTCTGTGGCTTAGAAATACAAAAAGATGCCTTTACAGACACATGCTTTGCAGAGACCACTCACTTTATACTTGCATTTGGATTTATTTGGACTGGTCCTTTTGTAAGTTCTGTATTCTGGGCAGCAGTGGCTCAGTGGTAGAGCGGTCGTCCTTCAACCGGAAGGTAGGCGGTTCGAATCCCGCTCTCCCCACAGTTCATACTGTTGTGTCCTTGGGCAAGACACTTAACCCACCTTGCCTCCAGTGGTGTTCCAGCTGTGACACTGGTGAATGGAACCTTAATGTAAGTCGCTTTAAATGAAAGCGTCATCTGTAAATGTAACACTGTTGAATGTAAGTCGCTTTGGATAAAAGCGTCTGCTAAATGACTAAATGTAAATGTAAATGTAAATGTACTCTAATAGTAAAACCTGAATCACTACAGGTTTATAATTGTTATTAGAGAAGCATTGTATAGTCCTATAGACTAATCACCAGAAAAGGCAAGGCAAGTTTATTTATGTAGAACAATTCATACATACAACAATTTAAAGTGCTTTACAAAAAGAAGAGAGACAGGTTTAAAACACAAATACAACAATTATAATATACAGTCATATAAACAGTTAGAAGTGTTTTCAACCTGGACTTGAAGATTGTCAGAGTAGAAGCCTTTCTCACCTCTTCTGGAAGACTTTAGATTTAACTCCAGGTTTTAGCTGCAGAAAAGTGAAACGCTCCCTCAGCACCAGCAGGAGACCTGTGCCTGAGCTCCTCAGAGTCTCAGATGGTTTATGTGGGACTAGCATGTAATAGACATGTCATAATGGGACAGAAAAGACATACACACCACAGCTTAGATAAAATGTTGATGAGAATGCAACATATACATTCCATGTTCATGGTGACATGTCTATGTGTTATCCTTTGCCAAATATCTGTGAAAAACAAAAAACCACAAAGTAACGCAAAGTGTGACAGTCACACCACAGTGCTGTCCACTGATTGTTATGATGTTAAACTGTTATTGTTCAGGAAGTGGATTTAACGTCATGTCACTGTCCCACTGAGACACAAGTGGCAGGGGTCAGCCCCGAGGCAGGCCGCTGACGTAACCCACACAGTCGGTCTGACGAGAAGCAGATTCCACAGAGCAACGAGGGAAAAGTCTGACTCATCCAAAAACAACAAGTGGACCTCAGAGAATGGCATCTGAACAAAGAGAATGGCAGTGTCTAACGTCTATTATGACAGAGTTTTGAGTAAAAGGTATTGAAAAGCCAAAGGTCACTGGGATGTATGACATAGTTTCTTTCTATTTTTTCAACTATTTATGCATTCTGCCCTACAAATCCAAAATGCAACCTTTTTTCTACAATTATACGCAAGTTACTGTAATCACAACATTCACAAACTGCACATTGACATTGCAATGCAGTATATTTTTAACCATACTGGATAGAAGAACAATATAATATTCAAAAAACAAGTGAGGCATTCTAGCCAAGGCAAGACAATTCTGATTATGTAGAACAATTCATACAAGGCTACCTCAAAGTGTTAACCTAGCTTGGTGAAAAAATATCCTTGGTACTCTGTGGAGTTAGGGACAATAAAGTTTATTTAAACAGTGTATTGGAGTTGCCAATACTTTTTCACTAAAACGTCTTCATCAGGACAATGTATAAAAAAACTACACTGTAAAATGTAATAAGTAAGGTTTACTTGATGAAAAAGTGCAAATTGATTGCTTCAAAATAATCACGTAACATTAACTTGATTTATTTGCTATATAAGTTGACTAGTAGCTTATTTTTTATCTTTAAAGTTTACACATTTATATTAATCAAAGCTTACTTACTACAAACAATAACTACTACTTGATAACTGTGTATATTTAGCTTACTATTCATTTTTAAGCTATGTTTCTTGCTTAAAATTTATTTTCAGATGCAGAAAAGTCAACAATCCAACAGTTAAAACTGGACAGCATTGATTACTTGAACAGTACCTGTACAGCAACACCTTTGTGCTCTCAAAACATTTAAGCAGATAATGGCTTTAAATAATCAGTCACAATCACTATAAAGCAATAAAATAAACAAAAAAAACTGCAAAGGGCCAGACAAATTTACAGTGCTTAGGGGTAAACTGTCCATGACAAAAGCTCCATCAAGGACAGTAGCAGTGGACTTAGGCTGGAAGTGCCCTGGACTCTGGAGGATTAGCTTCACTGAGAGCTGTCACATCTCCTTCTGAATTAAAAACAAAATAACAAAAACACATTTATACAAGTCACTGTTCTTTGGTGTAGTCCATTGTGAAAATCACAAGCGTTTTGATATTGATAATCTATGCCTTATATGCTTAGTAGGTGTAGATATACTGTATAGTATTATATATATATATATATATATACAGTATTTGTCTAGTGTTCTGTCTCTGTTGCAATAAAGGCTACAACTGGCCAGTCTACAGATGTTAAAAACACTCATCACATTTAATATTTTGCACTTTAGTTACAAACTAAGACAGCAAACTAAGCTTTGGTTGATTTTGAAAAAAATGTCTGTGTACTTGGTACCATGTATTTTCAGTTAATAACTAAATATTGTTTGAGCACTTACAAACCTTGACATCTGTAACTGGTAAATGGAGATGTGGACAACAGCAGGTACAGCAGTCACATCTTCCTAATCAAAAGGAAAAAAGATACATGAATGTAAAGGACACATACCTAAAACACAAGACCACAGATATTATTATACAATTCATAAATATTCAGTATTTGCTTACTACTTTACAGGCTCACTTAGTAATGGCTGATAGAATTACAAATTAAAGGTTAGTTGGCCATACTGAGTAGAGTTCTGTTCAGAGGGAGTTTTGTACTGCAAAGTAAAGGTTAGTTATTGTCAACAACTAACCACACCAGATTGTGAAAAACAAATGTTTTTTGTACTTGCATTCTACTTCTTTAATATATAAAAGATCAAGATCTTGGTGTTTATTTGACCACACCATCATTTGTAATTGGATTTGTCACATGTCACATGACAGTATTTGTATTTATTCGAAGCACCTGTGGCCTTATCCTTGAAACCATCTTGGAAGACAAGACAAGACATTTATTTTTGTATATCACAACAACAGTCGCCTCAAAGGGCTTAACAGACTGCACTAGACAACATCCTCTGTCCTTAGACCCTCCATCAAGGTAAGGAAAAACTCCATAAAAACCCAGCCGGGAAAAAAGAGAAACCTCAGGGAGAACCACAGAAGGAGGGATCCACTCCCAGGACGGACAGGCCGTGCAGGAATGTGTCCGGGACAGTTGAAAAATACATAGAAATACACAAACATATTCACAAATAAAAACATTTATATTGGCAGTGTCCAGTGTCCACTCTGAGTGTGCAATAGTGGATGGACCGCAGCCAACATCAAGGTAGATGACAGATGGGGTGGAGCCCTCACACTGGAGAAAAAGGCGGGGGGGGGTAGACACATCGGTTGGAAACGCCCTTAAAAATGCATTGCCCAAGGGTGTCCTAGTATTGCTCAAAGAATAAATGCCATTGACATAAAATAGTGCTAATAGGGCCATGCAACAAAACTAAAATGGTTTTCAGGCTTCAAAAAATCGTGTCTGAAGGTTACTGATGCCTGATATCATTAAAAATTGGTCAAAGCTATGTTGTATTTGTGTTTAAATAATTACATCAATTTATTAATCATCAAATGAATATATCATTGTTCATTCATAAATCCTCATCATATCATCATTATCATATTCGCACCACAGGACGGGACGTCAAGTGCACACAAGCACACCACCTTTTAGTCCCAGTAGACCTTTAATGTAAGCCTGGTATCACTTAACAGCCCACAAGATTATTTTGCTTTGGAGGTTTTATAATGAACCCTTTTTCCCTGGGAACCTGATGTTGTCCACTTTGCACAAGTCATTATTGTCCAACAGCGATGAGGGATTTTAATTGCATATAAAAATTCAAACATAGCAGTGACTTGATTACAAACAGTTCCCTCTCGTCAATGCGATCAAATCCGGGAAATCCATTTGATTAGCAGGAATGTCTTTCATTTTCACTGCGTCTGTTTGTGTTTCCATTAAGAGCTAATCCGGATGATGCCTCTGAACGCAGGGGCCCCAATGGGAAACACTGCGAGTCAGACAGAACGGCGCTTCCGCAGAAACCCCAGGACAATCAGACTCTTCCTGTCACCTTCTTCTTCTTAGTATATATTACCTCATCGTTGACCTTTTCATTGTCCCGAACAGCTGCTTTTGACATGAGGCGAAATAAATAATGGTCATCGATAGTGTGGTTGGGGTACTAGAGGGGTATGACAAAACTGAATGTGACACTTAACGGTCATTGAAAACAGACACTGTTTGCACTTTCACTGTGCTGACTCAGACAAGTCAGAGACAGGATTTAGCAGTGAGACTTAAATGAGCAAAGTGTAATTACACATATTTACAATGCATTTAATTTTTTCATCACATTCTTGGTGGTTGTAGGCATATTCTTCAGACTAAATGTAATTGTTATAAGAACTGTGTGACTCTTGCAGCTTTGGATTCAATGCAATTTTACATTACATGCATTCTTTTATCCAAAGAGACTTACATTAAGGTTCCACCAGTGTTACAGCTGGAACACCACTGGAGGCAAGGTGGGTTAAGTGTCTTGCCCATGGACACAACGACAGTGTGAAAAGTAAAAATTGACGCAGGAGTTACTGACAGACTGGCCCACACCATCATTTGTAATTGGTCAACTGCTGGCTTTGTTTTTTGAAACTTAATCAAAATAATGCACAACAATAATTACAATGTTATTGTGATAATTTTTATTTTATTATTATATTAACATTTGGCCAGCCAGGCTAGTACACAAAATTGTATTTAATAAATACAAATAAAATGACAAAAATGTTGCAAAGTAATTTACAGCAACAAGAATTTTATAAAATAAATTTATTGAAAAGTAACTATAACAAAGCCAAATAATTGCTTTAACTTAAACCTTATAAAAACAAAAGAGTGAGGAAGAAAAACTGAAAAGCTAATGTATTAGTAAACCTACAATGTTACCCCAAGAGTAACCTCTGCAGCAACGGACTTTTTTCTGCTACACCATCTATAATATTTTCACTCTCCAACATCTTCATCACATGTGGCTGAGTAGTTATGAGCATAAAAGCCTCCAGTTGCTGTTGTGCAAGAGAGCACCAAAGCCTGTTTTTGCTTCATTTTAGGAAAAGCTTCTTTCACAAGCTCCCTGTGTTATAGACAGGATGAGCACAAACATGTTTGCAAGCCCCCAGGTGCACCTGTAAAGAGGTTGTATTGCCTCAGATCAGGGACAAGGTTCTTCCCATTTGAGGCACTGATTTATTAAACTGACCCCAGACCCAGAGGGGACTTGTGTCACGGGCCGGGCTGGGGCTCCATGGACAACGTTGAATTGGTGAGTTTTGTTTCCCTGTCTCAGCCGGGCTGCCCTACAGCGCTTCAGCTCATGTTCCTATGTGCAAGCCACATGATAAAACAGCACTGCCTCAGACCGACCCACCAGCCCCCCGGCGAATTCCCCGTTATTCACGTGTGCCAGTCCGCCGCTGCTCAGATACATTACATTTGGAGATTATGTTGCAGTGCACATTTCGCAGGTGTCATTAACTTGGTCCCAACTGTGCTCATTGAAATTATTTACACCTGGCCTTACCTCAACCTCAAGTGACTGGCAAAAATATCAACTTTGCCTTTGACGGTGATGCCCCATTATGTTGCTATTTGATAGTATTGTACCAGTGTACATTGCCAGTTTTTCACCATAAACTAAAAGAATATACTGAAAGTAGAAATTGTTAATTGACTGAAGGTTGATTAAAATAGATTGGCGTTAATGCATTGGCCGCTACATTGACTTTTAGAGCTATTTACTGTTGCTGTTTGGATTTTTACTGCAAATACATATTTTACAAGTCTAATTGAACCACACTATGTTAAAGGCATTTTTGTGACTGACTAATAATTTCCTACTCCAGCTTTAACAAGAAACTTGCCCTCATATTCCCAGCATCAGAAATATAGGGGCATCACAATATAGGGTAATCTTTAAATTTAATAGTAAATAATAATAAAAAGACAACAGCAATAAAGTATATAATTGTGTGTGAAAACCTGCTTAAAGAAGTACATCATATCTGGGGATTTTTTCATAAACACCATTTTTATGACTACATCTATAAAAAAGTATAAAGAATCTCCCCTTTGGTCACATGGACTTCCTTAAATAAGGTTAAATATGAGTCTGTTTCTTATAAAGGCTGGATGAAAGGAGAAGGAAATGCAGAGACGAGCAGCCGATCATTACCACACGGGGAGTGGCTGCTGCGTCTCAAATCCAGCACAGACCGGTTCAGAGCGAGCGCAGAGAGGAGGAACCAAACACTACAGTAACAATGGCTTACAGCAGGATTAGTCAGCGTTTATCTCCAAGATCCCAGGCCATAAAAGCCGATGAGTGGGTCTCGTTTGATGAAGTGGCATTTGTTCTGACACTTGGCTGCTCTCACGTTAACAACCACAACTGTGTTTAGCTGCTTTTATCATAAACAGAAAGAGTCTTACTGGAAACAGGCCTCAGAGTGAACTATAGTTGGACATTAATGATTATATTCTCATTTATCAGACATCTGAAAAACATTCTTTTCACATAAACACGGGGAGGAGTTTGCTGCTTTAATATTACCCACCAATGAATGATTTTTCAAGCACTTTTAGTCTCATATAACTATATGACGGTCTACATGTGAGTGCAGGTGTTTTAAAGGACATGTCTCAACGTGTTTTCTTTTGCCAGGGTTATGCAAAAGGTTTAAGTGACATACAGTATTTGTCTACTGTCCGTGTTTTGTATTTTGTTTAATATATAGCGCTTTTCCAACTAGTAGGCACTCAAAGCACTTTTACATTAAGCTTCCATTCACCAGTGTTCCAGCTGGAACACCACTGGAGGCAAGGGGGGTTAAGTGTCTTGCCCGTCTTGCACAACGACAGTATGAACTGTGGGGAGAGCGGGAATCGAACCACCCACCTTCCAGTTGAAGGATGATTGCTCTACCACTGAGCCACTGTGCCACATGTTTACATGCAGTTATCTGTGCCTATACTAACTGGGCTCTCCACCTTATCTTTGCCAGTCTGGCTAGCTGGAGCATACATAAAGAGCTTAGACTGACTTTACCTTGTCTCAGCAATAAACATGCAGCAAGCATGCATTATCTACATTATTACAGCCAGACTAAGGGCGCACTCACACCAGGACCATTTGAACCATTCTGTCCCCATGCACAATTAGGGAGGGGTCTTTTCCCCGCACCGTGTTGCACTAACACCTGCAGAAACAATCAGTGACTGGGCCCAATAAGTCAGGTGTTGGGAGACCCCATATATATATATATATATATATATATATATATATATATATATATATATATATATATATATATATATATATATATATATATATATATATATATATATATATGTTATGTGTGTTTTCTAGTTTGTTTTAAATGCTCTCATCTGTCTAGATCTCCAATTTCACCCTCAAACCACAGTGAATCGTTCCCCGCCATTGTTAAATAAAAGGAAACTGTTGCATATATTCCGTCATGTACACGGTTCGTAGCAGTACTAGTGCGCATGTGTGAGCGACCGTTCCTCTACCAACCCGACCTGGACAGATGGGTCCACCTACATTAGTCAAACAAACCAGACTTTAGGGGTATTTCATGCCTGGCCATGGAATAGTTTGTCTGGTTTGAGTACGCCCTAAGACATTTGTAAGCATTTCAACATTTCTCTGGTGGCCTTTGACTGCACTGACGGGCTTTCTCGTTTCCCTTTCTTGTGTCTTAAACAAATGTCACAGAACTCTTAGCTGTGTTCTGTAAAACGTATACACTATAGAACACAAAAACTGCAGTCAGGCCTGGTGTACTTAACAGTAATGCAATTTTAAATAGCATAGTTGAGTAATTACAATAAATTACAGGTCTACTTTCAAAATGGTTCTAAAACCTCAACAGTAAATGCAGCAACCAGTTTCCCTCCAGTCTCTTTAAAAACATTTCAATGATTTTAAATTATGCAAAATGATTAAGGAAATTGTTATGGTCTGGTCCTAACTTTATGAGATACTTACTTATTGCACAGTGCTTTCAAATATGAGAATTAAAAATAAAACGAAAGATTAGAATAAAACCATTTTTTCCAGGAAAAGAGTGATTAGCACTCCTGACTTCCTGCAAGAAAGGGCCTTTCCAAATTGACTCCCTACACCCTTGCCCTACTCACTTCCCCATGATTTGCGTGTTCATGCGAGCGATCTGCCAGACTAAGGGTCATCTGAAACCAGTGAGTGCTGAGGGAGAGTGGCTTATTAGACCCTCCGGAGCGAGCCACAGTGGGACTGTCCAACACTTCTACAATTCTATAACCAGGCGTGTAATACTATTAGACACAATACTACAGACCCATGAAATAAGAGTAAATAATTTAAGAATCACATATTTGTTTCCTGGTCTGGGAAAATTCTAGATATGTATGACTAAATTGTTTGCTCCACATGCTACATTAAATGTCTTTGTTTTCAAACATATCTTAACTTCTTTTTTTCAACAACATAATCCAGAGTAAAATAGATCATTTGTCACTTGCACTTGGTGCGTAAACGTGGTGACAGAAAGGACCTGCTTTCATTAGAGCGAGGGGAGTGTGTCCCTACTGTTAGACCCTACAGTTAAGTGATTGTCCAGGGTCTAGCAGCTGATATAGTTTAGAGCCCTACAGCAATAGTTTCTTTCTGCTGCTTTTAAAAAAAAACATCTACCACCTCAAAAACCTAGGTTTGACAACAAGAAACAAAAATGTGTTTCGTCACATTGTTTTAAATGTGGCCACTGTGCATCATTTTGTAGGCCCTGCAACCAGGCGCACTGAGACCTTGAGACCTTGTATTTCCTGGTTTCCTGGTTCTCCTCTTGAATCCGAACAGTGCACATCAAGCCTATAGCCCATTAAAACCATATTCACATCCGATTGTCTCGTGCAAACTGCTCGAGAAGTGTCATATCTCATTGTCTCTTAAGTAAACTTGTCTTGCCCTTGTCACAGCCGCGAACACCTCCGCCCGATGTCCCTCTGGAACTGTCTGCCACTGAGTCTGGCTCACATCAAAGCGTCTCATCCCATTGAAAGGCAGGAAGAGGGTGGGAGAGCGCGGCCCGAGTTCAACAGTGAAAACCGCTGCCAGCACCACAGAGGCTGCCAAGACAATTCACTGGAAGATCCAACTTTTTTTTTTATTTCAAACATTTGGATAAAGTCTTAAAGGAAAGGAGGGCCAATATAAAGTGACCTGGTGTGAGATGCACAAAAATAGAGGTGTATGGCTGATAGTTTGTCCTGTTTTTCTGGGCTGCTGACACCTACAACACTACATCATTTTCAATACTGTTGCTGTTGTAAATAGAGCATAAAGTTACTGAGGTATTTATAAGTTTGGAGAAATGCCATATTGCCGGTGCAAAAAAATTGAAAATTGTATATATCTTTTTATATAGCACTTTTCTCCCAAGGGTCTCTTTACACTTTACAGAGTCTGTTATCCACTCATTCCACAGTCACACACTGGTGGTGGAGACATGACAGCCATTTTTGGAACTACAGCCCCTCCAACCACCACCAAACATACTCACACATTCAAACACCAGTGTCAGCGGGACCACCACTGGAGGCCAGATGGGTGAAGTGTCTTGCCCAAGGACATACAATAGTATGAACTGGGGTGAGCCACTGCATCCTAAAATTGCTGGACCAAAATCAGTCAAGAGGCCTTTTTATGTTCTAATTAAGGGAAACTGCTCGGCTTTCAAGATATTCTTGGGAAACTTTCACTTTGATAAACAGTACAGGAAACAGGAAACATAGGGAAGAGGGGTTTTAAACAGCCAAACCCAAGCTGGATACAGTTGTCAGATATATTAAATATGTTATTATTTCTTCAGTTCGATGGAATTGCTGTCTGAAAATACAATCCGTGTAAAAAATGCAGTGTGCAAAAAAAAAAATCAGTGTTTAGATAAGCTACACACTGCAAATTAAATTTTTAGATAAAATCATACACAGGTTTTTTTTTTCCCTAAAAATGTGTACCATGTACTTTGATGTTAAAAAAAAATATCTCTCAAAATGTATTTATTGATCCATGTTCAAATGTAAAAACTAAACGATTACTTAAATTCAGTGTCACCGGTCTCCGATGGCAACTTGAGGAACTTCCTGTGTCTCTCACACTCTCCAGGAAGCGCCTGACAGTTGCATGCGGGACCTCAAACTGTCCTTCATGAGAGCGGCACCGAGCACAAACAGTTGCTGCTTCACACAGACGTCTGCTGGCTGTCTCTTCACAAAACATTACTTAAACTTTATCAATTTCTATTAAAGTTTTTGTGTTTCTTAAAGATCATCTGCATTTACCACAAAGAAAGTAGTTTTCTTTGGGGTAAAGTTATTATGAGTTTAAAATAATGTGGTGTAATATTTTATATGTTATGTGTTTAAACTATGTAGACCCAGTCAGTTCGACCCATTTAAACATATTATTATAAAAGACAAAACCTAATGTCAGACACACACACAGGAAGGACCAGATAAAGACGCAGGTGTCTGTCATCGGAGGATACAGAGCCTATCAGAAAGAGTTATTACTGTACTGTCATATCAGAACTGTATAAAAGCTTATGTCTACTGTTCAAAGATCAGTAGTGCTGGGGAATGCTACTCGGGTCATTTATTGTGTTGGTTGTGAAACAATAAAGACTCTAATGGCATTTGATCTGGTGTTGCGTTCAGAACTTATTCCATACAATAGTGCCAAAGACTGAGTGGTCAGTTTTGACACTACAATAACTAAGATTTATTATATTATATATTATATATAGTTTATTTTTTAAAAGAAGATAATAAGTGGAGATTAGCAGGTTTGCTCACCAGTCCACATACCAGGCTCTGGACCTTCGGGGACAGCACCAGCTCTGTGGAACTCTCTCTGGACAAGAATCCACATATCCACCTCTTTGGATATCTACGAAAAACTTTTGTAAATGTACCTCTTCAATAAGGCTTTCAATCTAACCACTTCCTCCATATCCACCATGTGAATGTAAAGCATCCGTGGGTTTTATGAAAGTCCCTGGGGTAATATTAGTATTATTTTTGTTTTATAATCTTGGGTGCACGGTAGCAGAGTGGTTAGCACTCCTGCCTAACAACAAAAAAGTCACAGCCTGGCTGCACAGGCTTCCTCCCACCGCCCAAAGGCATGTATGCATTGATCAATCTGCAATTCTGGAGTGTCCCGAGTGAATGATTTTGTGTCAGTACCATTGGCTGTATCTCACCTAAGGCCCAAAGTAGCAGCAAAATAAAACTACCTTTTAAAAACTGCTACTCTTTCCATGAATAATAATAACACTGCAAAATGTTACTGTGTTTGTGAGGTAAACATACCTTAAATATTGTCCCATCTGAAACCATTATCTGATGATGCCATGGATTATTCATGGCATTAGCACTTTATGGCAGGTACTTTTCACCTACCTCAGGGCGCAGCAGGTGGGAAACCAGGCCCGCCCTGTATAGCTTGGCACAAGTAAGCGGTGAGCAGTAAGTGCCCTGTGTCGTCAGCCGCTTCTTGCTTTGTCAACTGGTCTGAGCTGGTCGAGCACTATCAGAGCGAATAGATTAGCAGGCGTCCCCTTGTGTCATCTGCAAGTGCTGTTAAGCCTCGGTAAACACCCGGCAAGTCTCTTTATGAAGCAAACAATAAAAGGGTTTAGACAATTGATGAAGCTCTTCAAGTTAACAATGACAAGTGTTTCAGACAGATGGACAAAAAACATGCAACAATAACACTCGAGTAGATTATATAGTGACAAAATGAACATATGATCATCTCTATACAACAAGGTCTAAAGGTCTAAAACCGAGTGAACGCAGTCTAATAATTACACACACATTTACTTAAGCACCTCATATCACCTTTATATCGTGGCTTGGTAAACATTTGCATGACACACATCCCATTACTGTAAGTTTCAAGCTGTAAAAATTGCTTCAAACCTGCGTTCTGTTTTTGTCTCTTGACTTTGGTACTACAGATATTTGCTGATGTCTCATCTAACTATTGAGTAAACAGTTGCTGAAGTAACACAAAGAACCAGTTTTGCAAAAGTAGTTTTGACCTATCTCCAAACAATGGACATTTCTATGTTTCCATAACATTTAAGAGGTTGATTAGATCTGCTTTAGTCATTTTCAAATGAGTGCACTTGTTTAATCATGACAGCCAAATCAGATTATTATATCTTTGAAACCACAAAGAAAACCAAAATGACCCAAAGAAATTTTGGCAAGCCAAAAAAAAACTTTTCAGTCCATATTTCAGCAAATGAACTCCCAAACTGTTTAGTCAACAACTATTTTATTCTGACAGACAAAGCAGGCATCTTAAACTGTTTTAATGGAACATTTTATTTCTTCTGGTTATGTATTTGATTCCTTAAATCCTGAAGTCTGACTCAATTAGTGAGCATCAGACTGATGTTAAATTCTGACTTTGACTCTGACGTCCTTGGTGCCATAAATAAAATTGGACACCAAATAAACAGCAGGCCCGGATAATCTCAATCTGTTTTAGATTAGCTGCCAATTTCATTGCTGAACCTCTTACTCATATTTTTAATCTGAGTCACCAGCTGAAGGATCATTTGGAATTTTCCGTTCAATCTTAAAAAATAGCGAACGTGAGACTTTCAGTCAGTGTCTGTGTTTTTGAAATGTTACTGTGTTCTCAATGATGCACTTTGGCACAAACTAGCATGCACTTTATACTAATGCACTTTTACCTGTCTAACCCGTTTTTTTCTTTGTGTTAGTTGTAACTTGTTATTTATTATTGTTATTGTAAAAGAGATAATTGTATCTCTAAAAATAAAAAATAATTGTAACTGCTGATAAAACAGATCCCCTGCAGTTCACCTGTCAACCCTGTGAAGGGTTGAGAATGCACAAATGTTTATTCAAATCTTTAAGCATCTCGAGGGTCCCAAAACATTAGCAAGGTTTTTCTTTGCAGACTTCTCATCTGCTTTTAATAAAATGCAGTCATTTCAATCTCACAGATCATTTTTTAACTATTTTTTCTATTTTTTATCTTTGACTAACTTTCCTTTATTTGGTTTGTTTTTATTTATTTGTATACGTTTGCACTTACAGAGTTAAATCAGAGCTGCGCTGACATCTGAACCGAACAGCAAATACTTGTTTGTCTTGTTCTGTCTGCGTTGTTGGGTTGCTGCAAACAATTGCAATTTAATTGTTAAAATAGACAAAAAAGATCACATTAAACCTGGCTCGTTTGTAGCGTTGAATCCAAATATGGATGATTTGCTGAGTAATCATTGAGTCAATAATTAATATCAACGGTAACACACCAATTTTACAGGTTAAAAAGAGCTGAACAGAACAGGTCGTCTTTCAACCGGAAGGTAGGCGGTTCGATTCCCACTCTCCTTGTGTCCTTGGGCAAAACCCACCTTGCCTCCAGTCACTGTAACACTAGTAATTACATTAGAACAATGTAAGTTGCTTTGGATAAAAAGCGTCAGCTAAATGAATAAATGTAAATGTAAATATGACAGAGCAAAATAACCGATAATAGAATAACCAGTGGCGGCCTGAACCAAAATATGTCTTTGTTGGTCTAAAAGTAACACTGTTCTTTGTGTTTTTCTGTTTACATGTGTTTCTGTCCAACTCTGGAGCTCAGTTTGCTGTGTCTGACCTTAATTTCAGTAAACCGTTTACATGCAGCAGTAATCTGACAATGAACCATATTATCCAGGTCTCCAACCTGCGACCCTTAAAGGATTAGATGTAATGTACATTTTTGTTGTACTAGTTTTAGCATTAAATTACTTTCATAAAACACATCCTTGTCCTAAACAGTAATTTTAGGGTACACATTTCATCTTTGTTTATATATATATGAACAAAGGTGAAATGTGTACCCTAAATATACCCTATTATAAAAAAATACCCTATATATTAATATGTGAATGACAATAATGACAAAACCTATGTCTCAATGGTGTAAAGCCAGCATTGTTACTTACTTACACCAGCTTTTATTTGAAGAGCCGGGACGATTAACTACACTCCTATACAAACACGTTTAGTGTAAAACCCATCCCCCTCGCTCTCTGCCTGAGCCAAACTGGTTCACGCCGGTCTGCTGACAACACAAAGAGAGAAGCCCGAGTAATGCTCAGCCCATTCACATCAGCAGTAACTGTATTCCCCTCAAACTGCGTCAGAAGGAAAAGTAATGCAATTCAGGCAATGAATCCTTTGTTTTATTAGAAGGAAGGGAATGTGAAAACTAATCCATGAATGGTGAGTCAGCAGGTTGTAGCAGCAGGCAGAGACGTATCCACCTCCGCAGTATGTGACTCAATGGCTTTTCCAGGTCATTGCATTTGGCAAATGTGGATAACTAGTCAAATAAAATATGCTATTGTTAAAACTAATTTCTGATAATCCTGTTCTGAACTTAATAATTATTACATATCATATTGTACATTTCAGGACCATTATTGTAAAATGGTACTTAAAATTTAAAAAGTAAAATGAAATAGCATTTGCTTCCTGTAATTGCCACTACATTGCTTTGGTGAACTGATCTGAGCCTTTCTATTCCCATTGTCCATTACTGTGGCTGTGCAGAAATTTCACTCTCGGTCACTTAACATGTAAATATAATAGTCAATATTTGATAATATTAAACACACATGTTTTGTGTCTTCTTGTATCCTATAATGTGTTGAACAATTTGCATCATCACTATCCTATACATTTTCAAATGCAATAAAAGGTTACTTACTCTTAACATCCAATATGAACCTTGTCATCTCTGGAGGAAATGAAGTCAGTAATAACATAATTACTATATTTATTTAAGTTTATCTGTCCGAACACGTCTGCTTTGGCACTGAGCCAACTCGCGGCTGCTCTTAGACAATCATAAATGGTTTATAAAGATAATCAGTTGTGGAAGAACAAGATGGTTTTGACCTCTATGACCCCAACAACATCTGGGTTTGTTGACCTTATGACCTTTCTGTAAGGCTAAGCTCCTCAAAAAAGCATCTACTGAAAATGTTGTACAACATTGGTTTGGTGTCTGAGATTTAAAATGGCTTTTTTAATTAAATTTTTTTTAACATAAAAATTGGGTTAGATCAATGTATTTTTAAACAATTATTACACTTTTTTCTATTTTTTTTTTGTAGTGCAGAACTACATCTGTCACCATCTATCACCCCTAAACCAAGACTAATTTGTCAAACACTATAAACCTGGTCTTTTTTAAACTGGCCACTCGTGTTAGTGTATAGTGAGATAAAAAGCACAAGAAATGGCATAACTTCTGTTAATTTAATAATTTATTGTATAAAAGACATAAGGAACTTATCATCATTGCAAAACATTGTGCTTTCATGACAATTCGTCAGAGACATAACACATTAGTGGCCAATAATGACTTCATGTGACAAAGAGAAGGCATGTGTTCGGGACAGGCATTTTTTTTCTGCAAAAGGTTCATCGGCACTGTTTAGGAATAGTGTCTTATTCCAGCATAAGGAACAGTATTTGTTCGGACACGTGCACGTTGTGTTGCTCCACAGTCAAAGTCTGCATTTACAGCATTGTTTTTTTCAAGTTTGAAATATTCATATTCCCGTCGAGCCTACTTCATTTCAAACAGCAGGACTCGCCTCTTATCACCTCGGTCTGCTTTGAGGTAATGGTCCACAGCTCGGCCGGTCATCGTTCCACACCTGCGCACAGGTGAACCCCCAGCCAAAACGGACAGTACTTTCACATCCAGCTCAGTTCAAAAGCCTAGATTAGTCCATCCATTTCATCGCAGTTTCAGCACCTGGCGGACCATCCCAGCGATCTGGAGGAACTTGTCCTTTTTGCGTTGCTTCAAAGCCATGAGCGCCCGGGACGTCTCCTCGGGGTCCTGCGTGTAAGAGAAGATGCTCCTCACTCGCTCTTCTGCCTTCATGTCACCAGTTTTCTGGAAGAGCCTCATGACAGCTTCCTGGTTCACGTTCTCAAAGATGTTGGCCACGGCTTTCTTGCGGTGGGCCGTGTCGAACTTATTGCCGTGCACGGACGGGGTGACGCGCCGGCACTCGTGGGTGGCGTAGATCGACATGTCTGGCTCTCGGTAGAAGGCTGTTGCTGTTGCTGTTGCATAAAGCGGCTCAGAGCTCAGAGCAGAGAGTGAAGGACTGCGTGTTGAGCTGTGGTTTTTATAGCTCCACAGAGAGGCTTTCCCTGGCAGCGCTGACGTCAGCTCGGGGAAGCTCCACCCCGCTCGTGGGAGCTCCTCCAATCAGGTGTGAGTGTGTGTTAAATATCACCTCTGCTGTTGATTTAAAATTCATCCACTGTTCCCTGTCTCCTGGTTAAACAAAGGCAGCATGGTGAGGGTTGAATCTATCAGGAAAAACATGGTTTGCCACATCTTTTATATACTGAATAAACATTGCTCTGTTGCACTAAAAACATTCTCGTTTTGTTTTTCTGCTGTACTTGCTTTTACATTTTTTTTTTTTTTATTCATTTAGCTGACGCTTTTATCCAAAGCGACGTACATTGTTCTAATGTAATTACCAGTGTTACAATCACTGGAGGCAAGGTGGGTTAAGTGTCTTGCCCAAGGACACAACGACAGTATGAACTGTATGAACTGTGGGGAGAGTGGGATTCGAACCGCCTACCTTCCGGTTGAAGGACGACTGCTCTACCCACTGAGCTACTGCCGCCCCTTTTAAGCTGTTTGCACATCATATGATTTTAAATATTTACACAAAAAACATGACTGTTGTTACTGGATGTATTGTTAATGGAATTTGACTTTGTGCACAATGTGTTTTTGTAAATTTCCACACTGATCAATTAATTTCAATGCTATATACTAGAATTGCATGCATAAGCCTACAACATACACATATATTTAATTCTCAAGATATGAAGACAGTGATTTTTAAGATTTTTTTATTATTTATTCTTCTGCTTCAGTAGTAACAGTAGAGAATATAGCTGTTGAGGTACACACTGGCTGCACCTGTAACATAAAAGAAAACACTTACAACACATTTCTAACTAATCTCATTTAATAACACAGTTCATTTCAACTTTATTAATCCCCAGAGAAAATTATAGAAATTATATTGTTAGGTCTCTTCAAATAAGTTGATTCAGACTACAAAATTTGCCATTACTACACAAAAACATGAACATTCATGCAATGTTACAATAGGTTTGGCTGTAGAGTTTTAGTGGAACTGCTGCCTTTGTAATGTATTTACTTTACTCCATTTAAATAAAGAGCTAGGTGTGCACAACGGCAGAAAGGTTAGCAACTCGAACATCCTCAGGCCAATGTAGGTCTTTCTGTGAGGAGTCTGCATGTCCTCCCCGTGTTACCCTGGGTTCTCTCCGGGTACTCCAGACAGTGTCCCTAGTGAATGAATGTGAGAGTGAATGGTTGTCTGTCTCTAAGTGTTAACACTGCAACTAACTGGCCACTGTCCAGGGCTTACCCCGCCTCAAGCCCAAAGCTGCTGGGATAATTATTGTTTTTGAGTATTTTAAAACTATTATATGTGATACCGTGTTTTCAATATTGTTGTTAGGAGACCATAAGTGTCCAGAAAGGAGCGTTTTAAAGAAAAAATATTATTTTTATTATTATTATTATTATTGTTATTATTATTATTAGCTCAGTCACGTGCAACGCCTAACGGGACCAAGTGGAGGAAAATAAATGAATGAATTAAAGAGCTACAATAGAATTGTGAATAAAGTGGATATAATTGAACAAAATGTTAATTTGCATCCAAGGAGTCAGTATGTTGTATATTTGCATTCACTTTATTGGTCAGGCTTTACTGGCATGTTTTTAGAATGATGTCAACGTCAAATGATAACGTGATAAGTGATCAAAAATCACAGGCTTCTTAAACTCACAATGTCATTTTTAGTGCGTGAACTCAGTATCATCAGTATTTATGTGTGTTAGGTGTTAAAATATGAGCATGAACAAACTAGTAATGACTGAAAAGCTCTGTTTTGGAATGTCTATACAGTATGCCACTGCCACATTTGCAATTTTTTTATTAATGTCTATATATATATATATATATATATATATATATATATATATATATACTGTATATATATATAATTATCACTATTATTAATAATATCTTAAATCTAAATTTAAAAACCCTGTAGTATTTCAATTCCTCCAACAGACAAACGGATTATTAGTGACTGAATCGATGTCACCAATCCCAAAGACCAGAGGATCAAAACTGCTGTTTGTACAACAACAATGTTACAAGGGTAACGGCTTTTGGGGGTTAAATGTGCCTAAGTTATATTTCTTGCTGAGACAATGTAAGATAATATTTGATTCTGACTTGTTTTCTTGACTCTGAAAATGAAGTCAATTTGTAGCCGTCATGGCAAATTTTCCATTATGGACACTTTTCATTCATTAAATTAATATTCATTAAGTTTCTCTTTTAAGTTTATCTGAAATACGCACAGAATCTAGCACTACAATGTTGGTACATTTCTGCATCTCAAGAGCTACAACATTGCTCTTCCTGTGCTCCTGCATTCATATTGCCGTCTGAGTGGCTTGTGTTTACTGCTGGATTTGACCCGCCACCCGTTAAGCCCAGCTGATCTGCTCTGATAAGGCATTTCACCCTACGAGATGCAACTTTCCTTGTAAACAGCCAGGAAACACTGTCGACCGCCAGTTCTCGCCCCAGCCCTTGTCCAAACATGTTCCTATTCTCACTATGTGACTTATATGGAAACAGGAAGTCAGTGGCAACTGCTTGAAGCAGCTCAGGAAGTGTCTGTTTTTTTGTTTCGGGAGTAAATGAAGCCGTTTGAAGGAATCCCCGGCATGTGGCATTGACTTTTTGTGCTGATCTGAACAATGCGACAAATGTCTGATTTGTAACAATGAGCATGTTCTCGATGACGGCTTTGTTTTCTACTGAACAATGTGTCGCCACAGGATACGTTTGTGTCTCAGCTGGAAACGGAATATATCATTTGTGGAAAAGCATGCACTTTTAGAGCTCATTCAATGTTCAGATTTAACCTTTTTCAATACTTTTGCAAATAAAGACTTAGTTCTTAGATGGGTGTAGTTTTAAAGTTGTCACCATTTATGTAGTTAATCCAGATTTTGTTTGGCTGAAGTCCACATGGAGATTATGCAGGTAACAATTTAGGAAAAAAAAATGCATACATTCTGAAACCATTTTTGGTTAAATAAAAAGAAATTGTAGTCAGTATTTTCCTTCACTAAATGCTGGGGTTTTGTGTCAATGAATGAAAGGGATTTCATTAACTATGAAATCACAGTATCTTAATGTTGCAAGTAGACAACTGTTTTATAAAATCATAAATGGACATAATTGATTAAAACTGTGTGTCTTGCCTAAGCTTTATGTTTTTTTAAACATTTTTCTTACAATTTTCCTTCCAACGCACCAGCATGGCAAATATCTTTTATGTTCATGAACCTGTTTTTAGACCTGGATAAAAGTAATCACTAGACCTTTTGAAACTCACATGTACTCTTTCAAAGACCAAGTTAAGAGTTTACTGTTGGGGAAGAAAATTGCAGACAATGAGTTCCTGAAAGTCAAAAAGCTCTGATGCAAAGTACATGTCTTGACAGAGCCTGGTGTTGATATGTAACCAGGACATTTCACAGGCCACTCCGAACAATGTGTCGCCGCAGGATACATTAGTGTCTGAGGCTGGCAGCGTGGCACTTCTGCCCAGAGACAGAGTGTATCACTGTGAAATGGTGGAAACGCCGTATTTATGACTTCAGCGTTGTCCCAGGACAACAGAAATCAGCACTGCACAATGAGACCCCAGCTTGGAGAAGGAAACAGGAGCCTTGAGCCGCTGACCCTATTCTCCAGCGCATTCAGGTTTTATCATAACAAAAGAGAGCACTAAATTTAACCAGGGGCAGAGACCCTGTCATATCTGAGCTTTGGGAAGGAGCCAGTGGAGATAGGCCGGTCACTCCCCTGACAGATAAAACCAACAGAGGCTTCCTTCTTTAGCTCAAGTTGCATAACAGCATTTCCAAAATTGTCCCGAAATAGTGCTAAGATAAGTGAAAGGCAAATGCTTAATTTGCATCATCTAAGATGAGCAGTCAATCCTGCTTTGCTACTTGTCTATTGTTCTACTATAAATTTTATATTTACAATTATATAAAGAAGTACAACTTTTTGAGGTACACTATTTTTGTAGTTTGTTGTATTTTTGTAGGGGTTGGTGTGGAGAGGTTTTCTTTTCTGAAAAAACCTTACTTTAAGATAAAAATAAGTGACTCTTTGTTAGAAAATCAGTACTTACAGTGATAATTGTACAAACCCGATTCCCAAAAAAAATGGGACACTGTACAAATTGTGAATAAAAAGAGGATGCAATAATGTGAAAGTTTAAAATTTCAATATTTTATTCAGAATACAACATACGACATATCAAATGTTTAAACTAAGAAAATGTATCATTTTAAGGAAAAAATAAGTTAATTTTCTTCAACAAATCTCAAAAAAGTTGGGACAAGACCATGTTTACCTCTGTGTGGCATCCCCTCTTTTTCAGAAGTTCAGTGAGGATCTCTGAATGACCTAAATGACTAATGATGATAATGATAATGATGATGACACTTTCTCTTTGTTTCTGTGGCCCAAAGATGATTAGTTCAGTCTTGTTTCTGTTCAGTTGGAGAAAATTATTTTGCATCCACACAAAATAATTTTGTGACACAGTGAATAATGGCTTGGATTTATATTGCGCTTTTCTCCCGAGGGACCAAGGGACTCAAAGCGCTTACAATCCATCCATTATTCATTCATACACAGTCACACTGGTGATGGTAAGCTACAACTGTAGCCACAGATGCCCTGGGGCAGACTGACAGAGACGTGGCAGCCATTTTGCGCCTACGGCCTCTCCGACCATCACCACATACATTCACTCAACATTCTTACACATTCATACGAGGCAAGGTGGGTTAAGTGTCTTGCCCAAGGACACAACGACAGTTTTTTTGAATTGTGGGGAGAGCGGGAATCGAACCCACTACCTTCCGGTTGAAAGCCGACTACTCTACCACTGAGCCACTGCCGGATTGGTCTATTTTCACCTGCTGTGAGTGAAATGTAAATCTGAGTGTCATCTGCATAATTATGGTATGATACGTCACAGCTGCGTATTAACTGGTAAAAATTGAATAATAGAGGTCCCAAGACAGACCCCTGTGGAACCCCATATGTCAGGGCCATTTGGTCTGATACACAGTTACCAACCGAAACAAAGCACTTCCTGTCTTCAAGATAGGACTGAAACCATTTAAGAGCAGTTCCAGTGATACCTATCCATTCCTCTAAACTTTGTGACAGGATTCCATGGTCCTCTGTATCAAACACAGCACTCAAGTCCAACAGAACTAAGACAGAGACTTTGCCTGTGTCAGTGTTCAGACGGATGTCATTTGTGACTTTGATAAGTGCAGTCTCAGTCTGTAATGGGGCCTGAATCCTGACTGAAAAGGATCAAAGCAGTTGTTAAGTAATAAAAAGTCATTAAGTTGCTTTCCCTAAAAATGGTAGGTTTGATATGGGCCAATAGTATGCAAGGTCTTCCCTGAAAGAGACGACGTCTGGATGGGAGCATATGTTGTTCTAGAACTTGGATATACCTTTCAGCATTGATGGTGCCTTTCCAGATGTGTAAGCTGTCTATGCCACACGCACTCATGCAACCCCATACCATCAGAGATGCAGGCTTCTGAACTGAGTGTTGATGAAAACTTGGGTTGTTCTTGTCCTCTTTAGTCCGGACGACATGGTGTCCCAGTTTTCCAAAAAGAACTTCAAATTTTGATTTGTCTGACCACAGAACAGTTTTCCACTTTGCCACACTCCATTTTAAATGAGCCTTGGCCCTAGAGAAAATGCTGTGCTTCTGGATCATGTTTAGATATTGCTTCTTTTTTGACCAAAAGAGTTTTGGCCCGGTAGATTGTGTTCACCAACAATGTTTTCTAGAAGTATTCCTGAGCCCATGTTGTGATTTCCATTACAGTAGCATTCCTGTTTGTGATGCAGTGCTGTCTAAGGGCCCGAAGATCACGGGCATCTAGTATGGTTTTCCGGTCTTGACCTTTACGCACAGAGATTGTTCCAGATTCTCTGAATGTTTGGATGATATTATGCACTGTAGATGATGATAACTTCAAACTCTTTGCAACTTTTTTCTGAGAAACTCCTTTCTAATATTGCTCCACTTTTTTTCACTGCAGCATTGGGGGAATTGACTTCTAAAAGACACTGTCACTCTGAGAGGCTGTTTTTATACCCAAGCATGTTGCCAATTGACCTAAAAAGTTGCAAATTGGTCCTCCAGCTGTTCCTTATATGTACATTTAACTTTTCCGGCCTCTTATTGCTACCTGTCCCAACTTTTTTGGAATGTGTAGCTCTCATGAATTCTAAAATGAGCCAATATCTGGCATAACCATTCAAATTGTAAAAAGCAATGCGCCAGATTTCACTTGTCTCTATCATTTATGTCATTACTATGGATATGCACATGTTTATTTACTCAAAATAGCAATAGGCTTGAGTGAATTAAAGTGACAGTAGTATTCATGTCATTTTGGTATAATATACATATAAATGTAAGTATAAGTATGGTGTAGTATTGAAATAGTATAGTATGATATATGAATTTGTACAGTACAATGTAGTATTAGTATGTTACAGAATAGTGTAAAGTATAGTATGGTATAGTATAAGTATAGTGCAATATGGGAAAAGTACAGTATAATATTGTATTAGCACAGTGTAGTTTCTGTATAGCTTGGTATAGAATGCCATGAGTGTAATGTGATATTAGTGTAATAAAATAGTATGGTGTTAGTATAATATAGTTGAGTATAGTGTGCTACACTCCATTTTAAATGACTACCGCCCTGTAGCACTCACACCCATCATCATGAAGTGCTTTGAGCGGCTGATCCTGGAACACCAAAAAGACTCCATACCACCCACATTGGACCCGCATCAGTTTGCTTACCGCAGCAATAGGAGCACAGAGGATGCAGTTGCTATGGCACTGCACTCTGTGCTCACCCACCTGGACAATAAGAACTCTTATGCACGTATGCTGTTTGTTGACTTCAGCTCAGCATTCAACACTATCATCCCGACCAAGTTAATAGCCAAACTTGAAGACTTGGGCATCAATACCTCACTCTGCAACTCGATTCTGGACTTCCTGACCAACAGACCCCAGAATGTCCGATCTGGATCCACCTGCTCCACATCCATCACACTTAACACTGGTGTACCACAGGGCTGTGTGCTAAGCCCATTTCTCTACTCCCTCTTCACCTCTGACTGCAAGCCTGTGTTTGGATCCAACGCCATCGTCAAGTTTGCAGACGACACTACAGTGATTGGTCTCATCAGCAACAACGATGAGACTGCCTACAGGAAGAGATCCAGCACCTGTCCACATGGTGCAACGAAAATAACCTGCTCCTCAACACCACCAAAACGAAGGAGCTCATCGTGGACTTCAGGAAAGAGTCTAGAGGCACACACGACACCATCCACATCAATGGAATGGACGTCGAGCGTGTCTCCAGCTTCAAGTTCCTGGGGACCCACATCTCGGCTGACATGACCTGGACAACCAACACCTCCAGCCTGGTCAAGAAGGCTCACCAGCGCCTCTTCTTCCTGAGGACACTGAGAAAGAACCAGCTCTCCTCGGCCATCCTGGTGAACTTCTACGCGCTGCGCGATAGAAAGCATCCTGACGAACTGTGTCACAGTGTGGTATGGGTGCTGCTCTGTCGCGGAGCGCAAGGCATTGCAGCGGGTGGTGAAAACTGCCCAACGCATCACAGGGACTCCACTTCCTGCCATCGAAAACATCCAGAGGAAACGCTGTCTGCGTCGAGCTCGCAGCATCCTTAAAGACTCCTCCCACCCAGCCCACAGACTGTTCTCCTCCTCCCCTCCGGCAGGCGTTTCAGGAGCCTCCGGACTAGAACCAGCAGACTAAAGAACAGTTTCTTCCCCAGAGCTGTGTCTTTACTGAACTCTAACCCTTGCTGACCCCACACCTCTCACAGACTCCTCTCTCACCCCCACCATGCCACTCCCTCACAGACTCTCCTCTCACCCCCACCATCCCACTACCCTCATAGACTCTTCTACCCCCCCACCACCATCCCACTCCCCTCACAGACTCTCCTCTCATCCCCCACCATCCCACCATCCCCTGCACTAATGCACCTTTGCTACCAACTGTTTACATTTCACTGTTTGCACTACCTTAAATCTACTGCTTACCTTAAGCTAACATACAATTGTATACACCTACCTGTAAAATTCTGTTCATAGTCAGAGACATCTGTATATCGTGTGTGTGTGTGTGTGTGTGTGTGTGTGTGTGTGTGTGTGTGTGTGTGTGTGTGTGTGTGTGTGTGTGTGTGTGTGTGTGTGTGTGTGTGTGAGTGTATGTATGTATGTGTACGTGTGCATGTGAGTGTGTGTATGTGAGTGTGTGTGTGTGTGTGTGTGTGAGTGTGTGTGTGAGTATGCGAGCGTATGTGTATGTGAGTGAGTGTATGTGTGTATGTGAGTGTCTGTGTGTATAGCTCTCCCGGTTTAATTCCCCTGTGAGTATGTGTGTATGGTGGTGTGTGTATGTGAGTGTGTGTATGTGTGTATGTATGTGTGTGTGTGTGAATGAGTGTGTGTATAGCTCTCCCGGTCTAATTCCCCTGGGTGTATGTGTGTATGTCAGTGTGTGTATGTGTGTATGGTTGTGTGTGTATGTGAGTATGTGAATGTCTGTGTGTACAGCTCTCCCGGTTTAATTCTGCGTGTATGTGTGTATGGTTGTGTGTGTATGTGTGTGTGTATGTGAGTGAGTGTGTGTATGTGTGCGGCGCGATGCGTGTGTATTACATTACATTTAGAGTACATATTCACCTGTAAATGCTGTTTATAGAAAAGAGACACCTGTAATTATATTTATGGCACACACTCACCTTTTATAGTAATAACCATCTGTATATTTATATTCATTGTACATATTACCTGTAAATCCTGTACATCTCCATATCCTGCACGTCAAACCATTGTATATATCCTGCACTTTACTGCTATTGCACTTCTGGTTAGACCTAAACTGCATTTCGTTGCCTTGTACCTGTACTTGTGTAATGACAATAAAGTTGAATCTAATCTAATCTAATCTACAGTATAGTATGGTATAGTATTAATACAGTAGAGTTGGGTATAGTATAGTATAATTTAGTATGTTAATGTATAGTGTTAGTATAGTACAAAGTGTATAGTCTGTATAATGTATAGTGTGAGCATGATAAGACCATACTTAGGCCCGAGCTACACATACTGTATATGAATATTTTTTTGTCTAAGGTAACAAAAATATCTCTGTCCACACAGCTTAATACACACATGTCAGCGCAGATATTGAAATCTTCACTTTAATCTTTAATCTTTACTTTGGAAAGCGTTTTAAAAATATCCGTTTTGTGGCTTAAAATCTTTGTTTACATGTGGACGAAAGGAAAAAACACATTAAAAGTCAAATGAAAAGTATGTGTTTATAAAAGTACCCATTTAGAATGGCGAAGGCCTAAAATAGAGAAAAACAACTCTAGAATGTCATGGTTCATTTTGTATGTTGCAATTTGGGTGTCGAAATAAAAGTATGGGAAACTCTTGGTACAAGGTCAGCTGACTCATTTAAAAAACTATAAAGCTCCTGGGGAATAATGACAGATAATGATCTCCCAGGAGCTCTGCGGTCAGACTCTTTACAGAGGCTTGTGTTTATGTGCAGCTTGGGCTTTACTGGAAATGTGACCTGCAGTAAACACTCCTTTTAGTTTGTTACATAAAAATAAATGAGGAAAGACGGAGGCTTTCCCAAGAGATCTGCAAAATACTGTGTGTGCATTACCACTAACATGATGCAGCGCTGCTAATTCTGACAAAGTTCAAAGGAATAGTAGGAAGTCTGTCAAATCCAACTGGCACTGCAGGAGTCATAACTGTTTAGGAGTATGTGCAGGTGGCGTTCCATTGACTTCCATTGAAAATAAAATGCAATGGCTCCCAATAAAAGGTAATGCAATAAAAATGTGAGCTAATTTGTGTGAAAAAGTAAAAGTTGTGGTAAAGAAAGAAAGGTTTCCCAGAAAGGAGTCAGTGGGGTAACATTAAGTGTTTCTTCTTGGCATTGACTTTGGCTGTTTGGATTATGTCCATTGCCCCATTCAGCCTTACATATTTTCTGTTTTGCGTTGAGTGTGAAGATGGAGTGACAAAAATGAAGATGTTCTGGTTATTGTCTGAAAAAGAGTTTCACCAAAATGTTTCTTGTTATAACTTGACTCAATATTAAATTGTGTTGTTTGTTGTTTTTACTCTTCTGATTTAGTTGTGGAGTCAAGTGCACAACGACTATCTACAATGTCACAGAAAGCAAAGACAGTAGCCTTATTAGCTTTATGTTTAGCAGAAATAATGAGTAGCACGACCCCAAATGTCTCAAAGCTCTGAAGTAGTTATTCATAAGTCACTGTTTAATGTACATGTTCCTGTTTTCATTTCATTCTCTACAGAGTATTTTGTCCTTTTTTAGCACCGAGTGAGGTATCTGTGGACAGTTACAGTCTGTGGTTATCATTAGTGGAGTTTACCCTTGAGTAAAGTCACTGTGTATGCCCCAATATTGCTATGGTAACAAGAGTGTATTGCAACAAGAGGCCAGAGGATGTAGCGCCAACCCACAAGCACACCCTGGAACTCTGTGGAGTAAACTGTTTCTGTTCCATTTATCTGGAGCTTCTCTCAGATACGGCAACACGTCTCTTATATTTTAAAATAGTCCAGTGAGTAAATAATGTTAAACTGGGATCAATTGTCCTTTGGCGTTCTGTTTTTAAACTGTTGTAAAATGTTTAGCACTACTGGCTGTCTATTTCTGTTACAAAATGTGATTAAGAAAACAGATGTAGAATCATCGAAACAAAGAGGAAAGACACAGTTAATCTTCCTGTTAATTTGTGGGTCAAATTAACTTCTTTTCATCCATCCATCCATCCATCCATCTTCTACCGCTTATCCGGGGCCGGGTCGCGGGGGCAGCAGTCTAAGCAGAGACGCCCAGACTTCCCTCTCCCCAGACACTTCCTCTAGCTCTTCCGGGGGGATACCGAGGCGTTCCCAGGCCAGCCGAGAGACATAGTCCCTCCAGCGTGTCCTAGGTCTTCCCCGGTCTCCTCCCGGTGGGACATGCCCGAAACACCTCCCTAGGGAGGCGTCCAGGAGGCATCCGAAACAGATGCCCGAGCCACCTCAGCTGGCTCCTCTCGATGTGGAGGAGCAGCGGTTCTACTTTGAGCTCCTCCCGAGTGACCGAGCTCCTCACCTTATCTAAACATGCACTGGGAACAGGTCTGACTTACTGCCGGCAATGCGAACCAAGCTCCTGCTCCGGTCGTACAGGGACCGGACAGCCCTTAGCAAAGGGCCCCGGACCCCATACTCCCAGAGCACCCCCCACAGGGCGCCACGAGGGACACAGTCGAATGCCTTCTCCAGATCCACAAAACACATGTGGACTGGTTGGGCAAACTCCCATAAACCCTCCAGCACCCTGGAGAGGGTATAGAGCTGGTCCAGTGTTCCACGACCAGGACGAAAACCGCATTGTTCCTCCTGAATCCGAGGTTCAACTATCGGTCGCATTCTCCTCTCCAGTACCCTGGCATAGACTTTCCCGGGGAGGCTGAGGAGTGTGATCCTCTGTAGTTGGAACACACCCTCCGGTCCCCCTTCTTGAAAAGAGGGACCACCACCCCGGTCTGCCAGTCCAGAGGTACTGTCCCCGACCGCCACGCGATGTTGCAGAGGCGTGTCAACCAAGACAGCCCTACAACATCCAGAGACTTGAGGTACTCAGGGCGTATCTCATCCACCCCCGGTGCCTTGCCACCGAGGAGCTTCCCAACTACCTCAGTGACTTCAGCCCGGGTGATGGACGAGTCCACCTCCGAGCCCTCGGCCTCTGCTTCCTCAGTGGAAGAGTCGGTGGGGTTGAGGAGATCCTCAAGTATTCCTTCCACCGTCCAACAATATCCCCAGTTGAAGTCAGCAGGTTCCCACCTCTACTGTAAACAGTCTTGGCAGGGCACTGCTTCCCCCTCCTGAGGCGCCGGATGGTTTGCCAGAATTTCTTCGAGGCCGACCGATAGTCTTTCTCCATGGCCTCACCGAACTCCTCCCAGACCCGAGTTTTAGCCTCCACGACCACCCGGGCTGCAGTCCGCTTGGCCTGCCGGTACCTATCAGGAGTCCCACGGGCCAACCAGGCTCGGTAGGTCTCCTTCTTC
This sequence comes from Perccottus glenii, assembly GCA_024416835.2. Taxonomy (NCBI): domain Eukaryota; kingdom Metazoa; phylum Chordata; class Actinopteri; order Gobiiformes; family Odontobutidae; genus Perccottus; species Perccottus glenii. The sequence goes on along the minus strand of CM044556.2, from coordinate 8,909,876 downwards.
AGCTTGACGGGCGTCCCTTACTTCCGTGTCCACCACCGGGTTCGGGGTTGCCGCCACGACAGGCACCGGAGACTTTACGGCCACAGCTTCGAGTGGCCGCATCGACAATGGAGGTGGAGAACATGGTCCACTCGGACTCAATGTCTCCAACCTCCCTCGGGATCTGGTCGAAGCTCTGCCGGAGGTGGGAGTTAAAGGTCTTTCTGACAGGGGCTCTGCCAAGCGTTCCCAACAGACCCTCACAGATGCGTTTGGGCCTGCCGAGTCTGTCCAGCTTTCTCCCGCCATCGGATCCAACTCACCACCAGGTGGTGATCAGTTGACAGCTCCGCCCCTCTCTTCACCCGAGTGTCCAAGACATACGGCCGGAGGTCAGATGAAACAACTACAAAGTCGATCATCGATCTCCGACCTAGGTGTCCTGGTGCCACGTGCACTGATGGACACCCTTATGCTTGAACATGGTGTTCGTTATGGACAAACTGTTGCTAGCACAGAAGTCCAATAACAGAACACCACTCGGTTCAGATCAGGGGGCCGTTCCTCCCAATCACGCCCTCCAGGTGTCACTGTCGCTGCCCACGTGAGCGTTGAAGTCCCCAGTAGAGCAGCGGAGTCCCCAGGTCGGAGCACTTTCCAGCACCCTCCCAGAGACTCCAAGAAGGCCGGGTACTCTGCACTGCCATTTGGCCCGTAAACACAAACAACAGTGAGAGACCTATCCCCGACCAAGGCGCAGGGAAGCGACCCTCTCGCTTCACCGGGTGAACTCCAACACATGGCGGCTAAGCTGGGGGCTATGAGCAAGCCCACACCAGCCCGCCGCCTCTCACCGCAGGCAACTCCAGAGTAGTGGAGAGTCCAGCCTCTCTCGAGGATTTGGGTTCCAGAGCCAGAGCTGTGCGTGGAGGTGAGCCCGACTATCTCTAGTCGGTATCTCTCAACCTCCCGCACAAGCTCAGGCTCCTTCCCGCCAGTGAGGTGACATTCCATGTCCCTAGCGCCAGATTCCGTGTCCGGGATTGGGTCGTCGAGGCCTCCGCCGGCTGCCACCCAATCCACTTTGCACCGGCCTCACGGTTCCTCCCGCAGGTGGTGGGCCCACGGAGGTCGGCCCCACGTCGCTCCTTCGGGCTGAGCCCGGCCGGGCCCCGTGGGGAAAGACCCGCCACCAGACGCCGCTGCATGAGCCCCAACCCCGGGCCTGGCTCCAGGGTGGGGCCCGGCTGCGCCATACCGGGCGACGTCACGGTCCTTGATTTTTTTGTCTTCATAAAGGGTTCTGAACCACTCTTTGTCTGGCCCGTCACCTAGGACCTGTTTGCCTTGGGAGACCCTACCAGGGGCATATAGCCCCTGACAACATAGCTCCTAGGATCATTCGGGCACTCAAACCCCTCCACCACGATAAGGTTGCGGTTCAAGGAGGGGACTTCTTTTCTTTTCATCTTTCATCTTTATATATATATATAATATATATATATATATAATAGCAGCTCAAAGAGCTTGGACCAGCCTCACAGATTGTGTTGTTGACATGGTCGATCAAAGTGGCCCCATCACATCTGAACACTTTTTTTCTCCTGATCTGTCTCATATAACTCTCTGTCTGATGCTCCTTTTCTTCTTCTTACTCCTTTACTTTCATTCATGCAGCTAGTCTTTCTGAAATACTTTCCATGTGTCCCGGGCCAAAAAGCAACTGTACCAGTGTTTAGTTTTAAACAAAAAACTTGAATATTAAATGTTTTTGAGTCTGGCAAAAAAAGTTCCTTTGCACTTTGTGTGTTTGTTTATAAGTCTATACTTTATTTTTATACGTAGTGAGGAAGAAATTAAAATAACAAAAGAGTTAAAAAATAAATAAATGTGGCTTTCATGTGGTCCTAATATTTTATTTTATTTCAAATGCTCCATCAATCAATCTGCCCCTATTAAAAAAGTAAAATGTATATAATAAATATATTATTTAAAACAGTTTTCTTGTACCAGTAGAAAAAAGGGTTGAAAATTACAGTATTTTTAATATAATATTAGATAATGAGATAAATTAACCATAATCTGTGAGAATTGGTAAACGTAATTACTTAAATACTGTTTAAACTGTTGTTAAGTAAGCAAGAAAATGTATTTATAAAAAAAAAAAAAAAAAAACATTTATAAAGATAAAAAAGAGCACACTTTCTAGATGGATTATTGTTGTTCCTTGTGTTTGAACATAACAGGCAGACAAAACTGTGTAATGCCTGTCAGACACTGGTCAGAATGGGGTAAAAAAGAGCCTGATTCATGCCCTTTCTCGCAGACCAACATGGGTTCTAAAGATAAAAAACATTGAATAGAATGAATGTTGTTTGACAATGCTCCCCCAAAAAGGTAATTTAAAAGTTGAAAGGTAGTTGATCTATGTTCCAATTTTTATTTTATTTTTTTACTTGGAACCCCTGGTGTCTCTCACAAGGGACATGACTTTGGCTCTTTATGGCAGGTCAAACTGGAGGCAACTAAAGTGAGCATGCTCTGTGAGGCACATTCCATGGAAACAAACCCGAAAGCTCGACACTAAACAGATTTATGGTTTAGCCCTTAAAAATGAAAAACAAAGTCAACATCTCAACCACTATTAGATACTATATGATCTGTGACCCCTTGACCATTTGTACGAATAAACTCACTCTGAAGTATCCGGACGTCAGCTGCTCCAATGTGCTGACCTGTATTAAGTTAACAGCTCCACAGAGACCGGTTGCACTGATGGGGCTTGGTCTGGTGCCAGGTCGAGGAAAATGCTGGAGCCAGTCCTTAGTCGTCTTATTGTTCATGCTGGCGGGAGGGCAAGGTCAGTGTGGAGAGAATGGACAGCCACACGCAACTCTGTTCTGATATGAACAAGGCTCAGGGGCAATGTAATAATACATTTGTGTGTTGTAAATTTTTAAATGAAACTTAAATCAGTTTTTAAGACAAGAACTATTTGACTGGCTTAACAGACAATATCATTTGCAAAAGATACAGTGTAAAAACTTTGTTCAAAAGTAACCGAACATTAGCTATTGTAGTTCAGTGACACAACATAGACTCAAAACAAAGACTTATTAGCACAATAAAGTGATGTCTTGAATTACAATTTAAAACGAGTAAACACAATTGTTTGACAAAAACATGGGCATGCCACCATAATTCTACTTTAATACAGTTGTGTTCATAGGTATGCAAACAGAATTTGTGTCAGCTTCTCTTTCATGCTAAATGACCATTAGCAGATGGAGCAGGAATACTAACCTGTGATCTGTTTGCTTGTAATCAGTGTGTGTGTATGAAAGATCAGAAAGTTTCGGGGCTCCTGACAGACCCTTGTATCTTTCCTCCAGTGCTGCACTGATGTTTCTGTATTCTGAGTCATGGGAACAGCATACAATTGTCAAAGGATCTGTTAGAAAAGGTAATTGAACTGTATAAAAAAGGAAAGGGATATAAAAAGATATCTAAGAAATTGAGAATGCCAATCAGCAGTATTCAAACTCTAATAAAGAAGTGAAAAAATGAGGGATTCTGTTGAAACTAAACCAAGGTCAGGTAGACCAACAAGAATTTCAGCCACGACTGCCAAGAACATTGTTTGTGATGCAAAGAAAACCCCACAAATAACTTCAGCTGAAATACAGGAGTCTCTGAAAAATAGTGGTGTGGTGTTTGAAGATGCACAATAAGGATTCACTTGGAGAGAAATGGGCTGCATGGTTGAGAAAGCCATTACTACACAAATGCCACAAAGGGTTACAATACACCCAACAGCACAGAGACAAACCTCAAAACTTCTGGAACAATGTCATTTGGTGATGAGACCAAAATTTAACTTTTTGGCCACAACCAAAAACTTTACATTTGGAGAGGAGTCAACACGGCCTATGATGAACGGTATATCATTCCTACTGTGAAACATGGAGGTGGATCACTGATGTTTTGGGTGAGCTACAAAGACACAGGAAAAGATGAATGCAGCATGTTATCAGAAAATACTGGAGTAACATTTGCACTCATCAGCCCGAAGGCAGTGCATGGGACGTACTTGGACGTTCCAACATGACATGATCCAAAGCACAAGGCCAAGTCGACCTGTCATTGACTAGAGCAGCACAAAGTGAAGGTTCTGGACTGGCCTCAGTCTCCTGACCTCAATATCATTGAACCACTCTGGGGAGATCTCAAATGTGCAGTTCATGCAAGACATCCCAAGAATTTACAGGAACTGGAGGCTTTTTGCCAAAAAGAATGGGTAGCTTTACCATCTGAGAAAATAAAGAGCCTCATCCACAACTACCACAAAAGACTTCAAGTTAAAGGTGGCAGTACATGGTATTTCGGGTATGTAAACTTTTGATCAGGGTCATTTGGGTAGTTTCCGTTGTCATTATAATTTAAAAAGAGTAAACACAATTGTTTGACAAATAATGGCTTCACCCAACCACTAACTACGAATGAAAGAAAATTTTATGTGTTATCGTTTAAATTCTGAAAAATGACCAAAAGATCAAAAATTCTGCCAGGGTATGTAAAATTATGAGCACAACTGAAAGTATATAAATGGAAAGACTTATACAAATTAAAATAACACATATTAAAATGTTAAAGATTACCTGGGCTATATACTACTTTTTTTAATATGCATTATATTTATGAATATAATGCATATAAAAAGTACACCTTAAAGAATATCGCTACCTCTGCTAATAACGACATGTGTTGCATGTTGCATCCTATTTTTCTGAGGCTCATGCCTATGCCTACAGTGCGGATAAGAGATCCTTCCCCACTCCAACCCCTCACAATGCTATACAATGCATAATACATACATGACCCCAGCGGACAAAGACTCATTTTTCTGCTGAAAACCGGTCTGGACCAGTCTAAAGCGGCCTTTCTTACTTACTTACTGGCATTAGGCCATGGTTAAATCTCAACAAGCTCAGAGCATTTCCTCAAACAAGAGCTAGACTTCCCTTTTGTCTGTCCACTATTAAGACAAATATTTGAACAGACATGCATATTAGAACATATTTATTTTGAATTTGCAAATTTATTGACTTTTGTTGGGAATTTCAAGCTTGTATTACTTGTAGAAAAACACTGACAATTTGAAATGTGCTACATAAATACACTTGATCTTGGACTTGGCTTAGTTTGAGGTTTTTTTCAACCTTTTTTGAGCCAAGGCACATTTTTTACATGCAAAAAAATTGCATGGCACAACAACAGCCAAAAATGTTACAAAATGACACACATCTAACAGTGTATACAATGACAATGAAATCTCTTAATTTGTTGGGGGCTGAGTTGCCCCATAAAAGTAGCTTTCACCGTATTGCGTGGACAGTTTTGCCTTCTTTGGCCCTTCATACTAGAACATTCATCTGGGTCTGAATTTTGTTCAAGATCTAGTCTGGAGTTTAAACTTTTCTTTTCGAATATTTATCTTATGCTGTCACTACCTGCAGTATTTCTATTAACTCTGTTGACATTAACAGGATCATTTATTGTGGTACCGACTGCCAGGTGCTGACGCTAAAATGAGCAAAGTATCACTGGAGATCTTCTTTAATGAGAGGAAAAGGCCCAATGATGAGAGGTCCTACTTAAGTACAAGTGTAAAGCAATAGGTGATATACATGCCCCAAGCCTGCTCTGTGTAATACGTGTGCGTGACTCCAACAAGGCTTTTAAGCCATCAAAACTGCTTCGCCACTTAGAAAACGTCTCGGGTTATGCATATAACCCTTGTTCCCTGAGAAGGGAACGAGACACTGCGTCGTGAAAGCGACACTTTGAAACGCCCTCAGCGTGGACGGCCCTGAAGCATGAATGAAACTTAGACCAATCTTGATTGGTACCACGTCTAGCGTAGTGAGTGCCGGCCTACCGAAAGTATAAAGGGGCGCGCATCACGCACACGCCAGCCCTTCGCGATGAAGCAAATCGCCCTCAGGCGGGGTAGGCGTGGCGGAGCGACGCGGTGTCTCGTTCCTTCTCAGGAACAAGGGTTATATGCATAACCGAGGCGTTCGAGGAACTCAACACTGCGTCGTGAAAGCGACACTTTGAGGAACGAATACCCACTATGCCACGCGACCCGTGCCTGCCCTAGTGTGAAACTGGATACTCAGGCACACTTGGGGCGAAAGCAACCTAGCTCCAGGCATCGCGGGAGATATAGACCGTAGAGCCTAATGAAAGTGTGTGGGGCAGCCCAGCCGGCTGCCTCGCAGATTTCCTGAAGCGGGACCCCATCTGAAGGGCCGAGAAGAGGCCATGCCCCTAGTAGAATGCGCCCTTAAGGCCAAGGTGAAGGCAATCCGCGCACCTGATAAGCCAAGGCAATAGCCTGGGCGATCCAATTGCTGACCGTCTGCTTGGTCGCCTGGCCGACCTTTCCTAGGAGATCGAAACACACCAACAGTCGTTCTGACTTTCTCCACTGCGAAGACTTCTGTATATAGATTCGCAGTGCCCTAACGGGGCAGAGCAGATGAAGTCTCCCCTCTTCGGCCGACACGAGGTGGAGGATGAAATGCCTGCAAAACCGTCGGCACGTTAGATGGCACCTTAGGCACATAGCCTGGCCTCGACCGTAAATGGCCTTAACCCCACCAGGGGCAAACTCCAGGCAAGATGGCGTTATAGCCAGTGCCTGGAGATCTCCAACCCTTTTAAGGGAGGTGATAGCCAAAAGCAGCGCCACCTTGAGCGACAGAACTCAATCTGTCGCCAACTCGAGTGGTTCGAAGGAGGCCTCAGCCAATCCTTCAAGCCCCACCACAGATCCCAAGTTGGAACCCCAGGGCGCGTTGCAGGCGTCATCCTCCGGGTGCCACGGAGGAATCGCACGACCAATGGGCACCTCCCCAGAAGCCCCTCACCTACCGGAGTGTGGAACGCCAAAATGACATCCACGTACACCGCAAGAGTGGGACGGGTAAGCTCCCGCAGTGAAGCGCTCTTGGAGGAACTCCAGGACCGAAGCCACTGGGCAGTCAGCTGGGTCCACCTCACGCCCCCTGCACCAAGTGGAAAAGACATTCCACTTTAAGCCGTACAACCTCCTCGTGGACAGAGCCCTGGAACTGCGTATGGTTTCTACTACCCCTGCCGCTAGGCCACCTCTAGGTACTGATCCCCCTCAGGGACCAGACCCAGAGTTCCCACAGCCCGGGCCGGGGATGCAGTCTTGTGCCCCCTGCCCGGGACAGCAGGTCCCTCCTCAAAGGGATCTGCCATGGAAGACCTGCCAGCAGTGCTATAATGTCTGAGAAACCTACTCGGGCCGGCCAGTAAGGGGCTACTAGAAGTAGACTGATCCCTTCCTGCCGGACCCTCTCCAGAGCTCCCCGGGAGCAGCGCCACCGGGGAAAAGCATACAGAGCGCAGCCTCGGCCATGTCCTCATTCCCTGGGCCTCAGCCCTGCCTCGACAGGGTGCCTGCTCCCTGATTCTGGTCCCCCGGGGATTTACATCGCTCTGATAGACGCTAACTTCCCCTGGGACCACAGGAGGATCTGATGCGCCAATCTGCACAGAGGGCGAGACCTCAGACCCCCCTGACGGTTCAGGCACGCTACCACCGACACATTGTCGGAGCGCGCAGAACGTGATAACCCCTGAGATCCGCCAGAAGCTCCTCAGAGCCCTGAACACAGCCAACATCTCCAGGCAATTTATATGTCTGGAGCGATGATGGTCCTGCCACAGACCCTGGGCAAAAGCGGCCGCTATGACCGCGCCCCAGCCAGTGAGGGAGACATCTGTCAAAATTTCCGGCGACATGTTGCTCCCAGTACTGGTCCTTGGGAGAGAGACCAGGGTTTCCTCCATATTGACAGGGAAACGACAGCACCTGCGTAACCCTGATACTCCGTAATGGATTCCCCCTCAGGGAAAACCTCCGGATGCCCTGGAGTCTCAGTGGAGCCAGACCGCATCCACTTTCGGAAGGCAGGGCCACAGAGCTCCCCCATGATGATTGAGAAAATGCCTCAGCAGTCCCAATCTCATTGGCGAGAAATGTGGCCTGCCATATGACCCACACAACTCGTTGCGCAGGTCATGGAACAGGCCACACAACCCGTGGTGTAGGCTCTGATGCTCAGGCCGTGCTCTGCCTAGGCCGAATGGAAGCACCCGATATTGGAACACTTCGCCCCCAAAAAGCGAACCTCAGGAACTTCCTGTGAGAAGGATTTATGGAAGCATGCGTCCTTCAGATCCATCGTGACAAACCAGTCCTCGGACCGAATTTAATTCACGGTAATAGGTATTATTAGTTACTTTCATCTCGAACCTGAGCCTCCTCAGAGACCGGTTCAAATACCTTAGATCTAAAATTGGACGCAGACCTCCGTCCCTTTTTGGAACTATAAAGTACCGGCTGTAGAAACCCGACTCCATTTCTGGCGGAGGAAACCGACCTATGGCCTCCTTTTCCCGCCTGGGAGTGTACTTCCTGTTCCATAACCCGAGCCCGTTCCGGAACCACTGCGGTCCCGCGCCACGGGACTCAGCCCAAAACCACCCGGGGTGGGCTGTGAGGCAGCTCTCGTATGCTGGAAAACCGTTGTGGCCCGAAGCGTCATAGACGGCGGACTTACTACACCGGTGTCCAAGGGGCTCTGCAGAGAAAAACGGCCTCAGCCGCCTCTCCCCGGAGGGGACTCTCTCAGCCACATCCACAGATGTGTCTCCTCCGAGTCCTTTAACAGGTCGGCCTGGCGTGCCCGCAATACACTGCCGTAGTATGCAGCCCTGCTGCCCCGCCCACCATGGTCGATGTAACTCTACACGGCCTGGTGGGCAGCGCCGAGGCTTTAATGAATGCGCCGCATTGCTGAGGCCGTCCACATCCTCTGATGCAGACCTCTCAAGCCTCGGACCCTCTCTCTGTGCAGGAGCAGCCACCTAGTGGGCTCCCGCCCTGGAAGGAATGACCACAGAGCTACCCCATGATGATTGAGAAAATGCCTCCGCAGTCCCAATCTCATTGGCGAGAAATGTGGCCTGCCCCATGACCCACACAACTCGTTGCGCAGGTCATGGAACAGGCCACACAACCCGTGTGTAAGTGTCACAGGGTGCCGGTTTGCACCTTGTGTGTGTTCTCTCTTTCCTACCCTGTGAGTGCGCGTCCCCTTTAAATTTTTCAGACACACAGATGGACTCGTGATGGGGAACGCCTACCACACCTGCGCAATTACCCAAACCAATCGGATGTGGCCCGGTCTAGTTCAAAAGGCCCAATCAAAGGACAGACAGGAAAAAAAACAACAGGGAACGGAGGAAAGCAAGAGAGGCAGACGGCACAGGCACAGGGGAGCGGCGGGGCCGGGCCAAGGAGAAAGGGACGGAAAAGGAAAGGAGGATTGGCAGCAGTCGGGAAGTGAGAAGGGAAGAACGGAGCGGGGAAAGACCAGCACCGGCGGACGCCGGTGAGAGGAGGAAGGAAGCCGGGAGGATTCCCGAACAGACCTGAGGCCAGGGTACCCGCGAGGCATGCCTGGTAGGACGGGGAGCGAGGGGCAGATGAGGAGGCCTGGGGCGACCCGCGACCAGAGGGAGAGAGCCAGGGACCGGTACGGGTAGAGGAACTACGGCGGGGAAGTGAACGGACAGAGAAAGTAAAGGAAAAGAAAAAAGAGAAAGGAACCAGGAAGGAGAGAGGACCCGGAAGTAACAGAGAGAAGGAGAGACGGAGAAACGGACAGAGAAAAGAACATTGAGCAGCACGGAGAGCGGGACCGACTGAAGGCAGCGGGAAGCCAGAGGAACCACAGGAATCTACCGCATGCAACGCTCTGATACAGCTAAGTAGAGGGAAGTGTCAATAACTGTGTGGAAGTTACACTTACCTGAGCTGTTTTTAACTGTGTGCATAAGACCGCCTCTCCCTGTCCACAGCACCGTCTTCCCCCTTCGGAGGAAGGACCGGACCAGGATTCGGAGGAGCGACCGGCCGTATCTACGCGGACCAAGGAAGGACCAGGGACTTGTACAACGCCATTTTAAACGCTAAGTCAAGGGACGTCTCCCGTGTTTTATGCATGCTGTGTGGGTTTATTTGATTATATTTTGTGTGGTCGCTAAGCCGACATTCTTTATGTATTATTGTAGTCCTGTGGCGGCGTACGGGGACCTCGAAGTCCACTGAGACCGCTGAGAGAGTGCCAGCACTCCCCCGAGCCGGCCCTGCGGCGCGGACGGGAGGCCGAGGTCCACAACTGAAAATGACTCTTCCCTTTTACCCACGGATTGACTTTAAAGCCTATTTACTGGGCTTCTTAACAATGTTTTGTTTTCTTTTATTTTAATACTTTTAATAAACTTTAGACTTTTAAAACTTAGAAACTCAGTCCCCTCGTGTTTCTCTGTGGTACTCTCTTTTTAGTGATCAAACGAACCCAGCAGCCGAGGGGCGCTGACATAAGCTCTAATGCTCAGTTCGTGCTCTGCGCTGCAGGAAAAGCCACTTTTATTTACTGTAGCTCCCTGCCCTTTTGACGGCCAGATAATGTTAAACCTGGCCCTCTATTACTCGCACGAGTCACAACGGCAACGGGCTCCTCATAAGCGGGCACGTGAGGTGACGAATGCCGCCTCGGCGGCTGATATAACGAGGGCCGGGGTACACACACCTCTGTAAATGCTGAGCAAGTCCATATCCTCAGACGTAAACCGCTCAAGCATCGCCCCCTACCTTCGCGCAGGAGAAGCCGCTTCGCGGGCTCCTGCATGGGGAGAAATGCGGGAAGAGTGTGGCTTACTCCAGGACTTACACAACTCGTTGTGCAAGTCCGGAAAAGATAGCAAACCCGCTGTTTGGGCCGAACTCTGTGCTGCAGGAAGCGCTCATCCAGTTTATTTCTATTTACTGTCGCTTCCTGCCGTTCTGGTGGCCAGCTAATATCTAATCTGGCCACCGCACGAGTCACAACCTCTATGAGCTCCTCATACGCGGGCACACTAGGTGACCAGCGAGCCTCCATGTCACCCGCCTCAACGCTGAGCACGTCCACATCCTCAGATGTGGACAGCTCTAACATTGATCCTCTCCCGTGCCGGAGAAGCCGCCTCGCGGGCTCCTGCACAGGTGGGAATGCATCATAGCTGTCTGACGATGATTGACGGAGAACAGCCTCAGCTGGCCCAATCGCATCAAACAGTCCCAGCTGCGATCCCCACGATCTCAGCCCCGCGCCGCCTCGGCGCGGCGGACCTCAACCACGGGAGCGAGCCTGGCCGGCCCGGTCAAACACGGCCAGGCGGGACGCAGCACCCTGCCCCTCAGTGCACGCAGCCAGCTCCTCGAGAGCTGACCATTTTTTTTTTTTCCAAGCAGATCAGACACCACGAGTGTGTCCCTACCCGTAATGTAACGAGGGCAGGGGCACGACACTTCTTTAATGCTGAAAGTCCACTGTCCTCAGACGTGGACAGCTCAAGCATCAAAGTCTTTTCTCGGAGAAGCCGCCTCGCGGGCTCCTGCACAGGGAGGAATGCATCCGAGCTGTCTGATGAAGACGGAGAACAGCCTCAGCTGTGCCAATCGCATCAAACAGTCCCAGCTGCGATCCCCACAATCTCAGCCGCCGCGCACTCGGCTCGTGGCAATCGATTGGACCTAACCACGGGAACGCGAGCCTGGCCGGCCCGGTCAAACACGGCCAGGCGGAGCGCAGCACCCTGCCCTCAGTGCACACAGCCAGCTCCTCGAGAGCTGACCAAGCGTGCTGTGCTCCCAAGCAGATCAGACACCACGAGTGCGTGTCCCTACTACAGACACAAACTAAAAGTATTGGGAGTTCTGTAACATTAACATTATAAGTCTAGTAATAATGTGGTCTATAATATCTAACTGAAAAAAATGATATGCACCAAAATGGTCCGCAGGCAAGTATTTTTAACATGTCCCAAGTTGAGGCACTTGTGCTTTAAAGGCTCTTACCTTTCACCCAGTAAAACTGCAGTGTTGCAAAGGTCTAATAATAAATTACAGGGCCTTTTATTTAGCTCTAAGTGAGGGTTTCCTCTCAGTCTCGGCAGGAGGCTATTTATCAAGAGATGTTTAAAAGGGGGTGACTCATTTTAATGATTTGGGAATATACCAAATTTTTTAATGTCATTTTGAATTTCATGAGAACTACACATTCCAAAAAAGTTGGGACAGGTAGCAATAAGAGGCCGGAAAGTTAAATGTACATATAAGGAACAGCTGGAGGACCAATTTACAACTTATTAGGTCAATTGGCAACATGCTTGGGTTTAAAAAGAGCCTCTCAGAGTGTCAGTGTCTCTCAGAAGTCACGCTGGGCATTCCCCCGTCTGCAGCTGCAGCAAACATTAGTGGAGCAATATTAGAAAAGAGTTTCTCAGAGAAAAATTGCAAAGAGTTTGAAGTTATCATCATCTACAGTGCATAATATCATCCAAAGATTCAGAGAATCTGGAACAATCTCTGTGCGTAGTCAAGGACAGAAAACCATACTGGATGCTCGTGATCTTCGGGCCCTTGGACAGCACTGCATCACAAACAGGAATGTTACTGTAATGGAAATCACAACATGGGCTCAGGAATACTTCCAGAAAACATTGTCATAGAACACAATCCACTAGGCCTTTCGCTGTTGCCAACTAAAACTCTATAGGTTAAAAAAGAATCCATATCTAAACATGATCCTGATGCTGGCTTTTCTCTGGAGCCAAGGCTCATTTAAAATGGACGAAGTTCTTTTTGGAGAACTGGGCAACTGGCCATGTCATCCGGACTAAAGAGGACAAGGACAACCCAAGCTGTCATCAGCGCTCAGTTCAGAAGCCTGCATCTCTGATGGTATGGGGTTGCATGAGTGTGTGTGGCATAGACAGCTTACACATCTGGAAAGGCATCATCAATGCTGAAAGGTATATCCAAGTTCTAGAACAACAAATGCTCCCATCCAGACGTCGTCTCTTTCAGGGAAGACCTTGACAATGACATGACAATGTCAGACCACATACTGCATCATTTACAACATCATGGATACGTAGAAGAAGGATCCGGTAATGACAGCATTAAGGACAACATTCCTATTCCTAAACTTGAACAACATGTCCTCAGTCCCAGACGTTTGCAGACTGTTATAAAAAGAAGAGGGGATGCCACACAGTGGTAAACATGGCCTTGTCCCAACTTTTTTGAGATTTGTTGATGCTATTAAATATAAAATCAACTTATATAATGCAGAGTTACGTAGTACCAAATAAAACTTTTGTATGTTTCGTTATACCAAAATGTTAACTTACGCTTTTTTTTAACATTAGTCTATAAGCTGTTAAATTTTGCTTTGTATTTTTGTCCAAAGAGCAACATGCGTCAATGGTTTACGTCTGTCTTGGTCCTAAACAGGATTTTAAAAGGTCCAATTTATTTTTTTCTTAAAATTATACATTTTCTCAGTTTAAACATTTGATATGTTATCTATGTTGTATTCTGAATAAAATATGGAAACTTGAAACTTCCACATCATTGCATTCTGTTTTTATTGACAATTTGTACAGCCTTATAACACACTCCAGCTGGAGCATTTTGGGGTTTGTATATGATGTTTTCATAAGTGTACATTATCAAAACAAAAAGTGAAATGAACTTATCCTAGTGCTGTGAGCGCAGTTTGGACTCAGACACAGTGTGGTTTAAATTACAAACCATTAAAATTAGCAGCACGTCCGTTTGTTTCCTAATTTGCGTTAAGCACCACGCATGAGCTGTTTTATTTATTTTTTTTTGCATCTCATCCACTGGCGGTTGCCTAGGTTACCTGTAACGAAAGGTGACACCCTGTACCCTGGTGACTGTAGAGCTCTGTAGAGCACTTTGAATGCCTTAAAAGGAGTTATATAAAATCTAATCCATTATTATTTTGTCGGTAATCAGCAATGTTGACATAACTAGCATTCTTAAACTTTATCGCTAAAATTTCAAAAAAATTCCAAATGATGTCCGAATAGTTCTCACTAGACGCTCCCACCAGTCACAATCACAGCCCCCCAATAACACAACACATTAACAAACGCATACATCCAAAAGTAAATTCAAGGCAAACAGTGGAAATGGCAAGAGAAAAAGAATACACCATGTCAAAATAACAGAGTTTCTGGATCCTGTTCCGGCAGGGTCTGCCTCATACAGTTTTCATGACTTTGTTGTCAAAGGCAGATAAAAATCAGCAAGAGATGGTTATTCATTGATACTAGATTGAACTCAAATCCCTAACCTTAAGGATAATAATACAGGTTTAATAATTAAATTCATTTCAGCGTTTTGTTCTGCAACTGAATTGCTAAATGTTGATCGTATATTACTATGTTCTACTTATTGGATTAAATACAAAAAAGTCCAGAGTGTGCGGAAGAGCTTCATCTGTGGTGCTCTACTTTGTTCCAGTTGCACGTGTCTCACACAGACTTCAACCATGTGTGGATCTAATGCCCTTCGTGATAGCTTCATCTTCAAACTGTCAACAACATTTGTCTAGTGAAGAGCTAAAGCAGAGGAATGAAAATACCAGTACAATAATTTTACATGTTTATAGACAAAAAATGAAGGATGGGGCACTTTACCGCTGGATTTCTGGAAAGGGTTTTAGCAGTTGAGTCAAAAGATCTATTATTTTAGCCTGTCTCTAAACCAGCTACTGTTCAAACATCATGCAGAGTTATGCAGTACCAGATAAAACTTTTGTATGTTTTGTTATACCAAAATGATAACTTAAGCTTTTTTAACATTAGTCTATAAGCTGTTAACTTTTGCTTTGCATTTTTGTCCAAAGAGCAACACAAAAGATTTGTTTGTAGTATACAACTCTTGGTCCTAATCAGGATTTTAAAATTGTTGAGGTCCAAAACCATTCCTGCCTAAATATTGGAGGGTACATCATGATCTATAAGGCATCCCTTAAAGGTACATTACAGACGTTTTAATGGTTCATATAACATTTTTTCAAACACTAAATGCATCAGCAACAGCCTGATGCATGTATGGCTGAATTTGCCGCAGTTGTCTCTGTAAGCCTGTACAGTCAATTAAATACAAACTGTTGATAGCTTTGTTATGTTAACTTCTGCTATCTCCTTTTTTGCATTATTATCTAATCTGTTCCATTACTCTGATATTGTGACAGGTGCACCTCCAAATGTCAAATTGGACATTAGAGAGAAGTTGTATAGCTACAATTTTTAGGGAAAGACACGAGTTGCAAATTTTGGGTTAAGGTTTATGTTAGGTCATCTACAAAAAATGATGTCTCATTGTGTTACTTAGCCGGGACAGGCTAGAGCAGAGGTGGGTAAGCAAAGTGAAACACACTTACAGTACATTCCACAGTGAACCTACATTACAGAGGTCACAATGAACAAACACCAGTCCTGGACGTCATCAGCACTAGATGCATGTCACACTTTTTTTGTGCGTCAATACAGTCAATAGTATTCCAGAGAAAGGTCACGCGAGCCACATGCGGGGCGCCCCCATCTCGTTCAGAGATGGGGGCGAGTGGCTGGCAGCCAAAGGAAACAGATCAACCCAGTAAAGACAAAGGTACAGTAATGAGAGAGAGGAAATCAATTTGAAAACTAAAGTATACAAACCCCAGCATAGGCCATTGTCTAGATCTAAAAGGCCTAAATACATTAACTGGCTGTGAGAGCCCATGTGATCACAAGTACTTGTCACAGGAGCTCAGTAGAAATGAATGAAGACACTGCCCTCTGCTGGTGATAATGTGAAGTACAAATGATGAACCATTTCACAGTGACTTGAAGTATGTCAGTGCTCTGATTTCTGGTTCATTAAACAATTATAGCGGGTTCCTCCTTATTCACCAGTAAATACCTGCTCCTTTTGATGTGATTCTTTTTAAAAAAGATCAACAGACTGGAAGAGACTTTTCCTGTCACAATAGGGGGTATTTTTACAAAGTGGGAATGGGACAGCACACATGTGAAATAATCACAGGGTTATAGGGTTATATAGACATACACGTACAGATAAACGTGCACAGAGAGAACCCACTGTAGCACTGTAGAGAACATGCAGATTCATTGGAATAATACTTACAAGCCTCTTGCTAACAACCGTTCCACCCCAAAGTGCGCTTATCTTTTTTCATAATTTGTTATTTTTCCTTTTGCAGCAGCTGGAACTTACTTTCTAAACTTAAAAAAAGACATGTACAATAGTCCCTCCCCCTCCCAAGGGGCCAGGACTCCCCTGCAAAAGAGATTTCTAATGTCAGTGGGACTTGTTGAGGAAAACTATGGACCACCTTTTGGAGCCAATTGGATAGACTGAAAAGTACAAATATATGACTTAGAGCAGGATTTATTCTGTCTCCAGGCCTTGAGAAAGAACACTCAATTTGAAATATGTGCCATTGGATGTTCAAGTCTGATATGCTTCTGGAGCAGTACGACAAATGTAGCTGTGTACTGTGTCATTGATTAGACAATGTTGTTTAACCTTGTAGATGATTATTTAAACAGGGACAGAGCTACAGAGATGTAGATACTGTAATCACAGTGCAGAGAGGCCTTCTCAGACGCTCTGACCAGAACACACAGTTCTAACGGAGATAGCCACGGAATAACATACAGATTTTAAATTAGGTTAAGGACATTATGTATGAATAATTTCCCAACATTCCCTCTTCTTGAACCCTGAATAAGGGGATTAACTCTAAAATGACTGCTACTAATAAAAATAATTTCAAGATGCATACACAGACATTTACTGTACATTCAATCAATACAAAATTAATAAATCAACATTAATCAGTTTATGATAAAGTAGAATAATGTTACAGTAAGGCCTGTAGCACCTATCACCCAGTATGATTATGAATATGTTCCTTAGCAAAAACACATGCGTTCAATACTGTAGAAATATGGTGGGGGGCACTGATCACCAAACCTCTGCCCTCACTGTTGACTAGAAGATAGAACAGCAGCCAATAGGATCTCCTGCTATCACAATTATCTCACAATCAGAGATCAGCTGATGATCAAAAACCCATTTACAAACTCACAAATAGAAAGAAGAAATCACAAAGAGCTCAAATCTTACTGATAAATAGGTGAGAGTCACTTTTTTTGAATGAAGGGCTCATTTGGTGTAAGCCTCTCCCTCTACAGCGCCCTCTCTCACCTTGTGTCCTGGATTGCACTGGTGCACAATGATCAGGGTCACCAGTGCACTGATGTAGAAAATAATAATGTAACATAAATACAAGTGGCTTATGGAAGTTCACACATTGCCTGCAGGTGGAGGTATTGGCCACATTTGAGATCTCACACTGAGCTTGACATTAAACCTACTCTATTTGTCTTTGTGATGTGAAGACCTCAACACTGACTGCTTCCTGTTGTGGGAAACAATAAAAAAAAAAAAAAAAGCGCAGAGACAAGTAATCACTTTATTGTGCTTCTGAGTATTGTGTTGAATAAGCTCTAACTTAACGCAGTTTAAGTTCTAAATGAAAAAGATGACCGATGTTGTGACAGAATCTGTACCCTGAAGCACTCTTGTTGTGTTCTAATAGCTGATATATGGGTAGCTGAAAAGTCTCCACAGCAGAACACAGGCAGAGCGACTTTTTTGGATATTGTCCAAGTTGTTTTTTGCAGTTGTGTTATTCAATTGATCGTGCAAACTTTTATATTGAGGGTGCAATATGTGTTTATCCGTCGGTGAAAAACTTCAGTCTAGAGTTTAACTTCACTCCATTCACAACGGATTCACACTGGTGGTGGTAGGCTACCTCTGTAGGACACACAAACTTGCCTTGACCCACTTCACTCACCTGCATTGCATATTTTAAGAACAAATCAAGATACAAGTGTTAGTCTTTTTGAGTCCACAGTCCACTTGTGTGTCAGAACCGTCTTTATATTGTTTGAGTGTTAGTGGAGACTGCAGTGTTAATTGTGTATAACTTCTGCCTTCTGTCGTTATCTTTTTGACTCAGATGTGTCTAAAAATGTCACCTGTGTTTTATTAAGCGAGAATGTGTTCAGTGTTTTGCAATAAAGAGAGTTTTCTGAACTGTATTTAAACAGGGAATTGTTTATGGTTTTGAAAAATAGTAATCAGTTTGATAAAGGGTTCAAGCAGTTGACCTTAGCAATTGTAAAAAAAAAAAAAAAACTGTAATTGGAGAAACCATGAGTCAACCTAAACCAACCAAAACTTAGCCCTAAAGCAGAACTAAAGCAAGAATAAATCAAGATCTAAACCAGAATGAAACACAAGTCTAAATCTTGATTAAACCTTGTTAAAGGACCACACTCTAGATAAACTACCCAAACCCATCACTAAAGCCCGGGTAAAACCCACTTAGATCTAAAATGGGATTAAACTCAGGACTAATTCAGAAGAATAGTAACTAGTAAGTGAAGAATTAACCAACAAGGAAGCAATACTGACCAGTGGCGGCTACTGGTCTGTCAGAGAGGGGAAGCTCATTTTCGGCCTACATCATAATCATGCCCATGCAACTTAATCTTGAACATGCACTCACATGTTCATTGCTCTTTTCATGTCTTTTATATGCCCTGTCAAAGTTAGACAGATCTCCAAACCTCACCTTTGACCAAACAAACACATCCGTGAGATGGTTTCATCAAGAGGCATGGCCAGCAGTACATTTTATTTGTCACAGCACTTCCAGTCAGCCAGCTAACTTTGTCATACCAGGAGAGCTGAAAAGACCTGTTATTTTTCCCTATCTTTTGCACTAAATCAATCTTAGGTGTTGATCTGCCCTGCTGTTTAATTGTAAGTTTTTCCTCGTAAGGAACACTTTCAAATGGCTTCGCCAAATCAGGTCGACAATATTAGCTTCACCTACGACGCTAGCCTTCAGCCTACTAACGTTATATGAATGAATGAATGAATGAATGAAGGAATGAATGAATGAACGATCTAAAAAAAAATATTAAACTCTGTAAAACTGAAACAAGGAATGTGGTGTAATTGTGTGAAATGTATGATGAAAATCAAGCAATTTCGCCAAGCAAATATCAAAGAAATAGGTCGCAGCAGTTTTTATTTCGACTGAACTTGAGAAATCCGCGATGGGACTGAGCGCGAATAGCTTCAGTGATTCCTTATAGTACAGAATCGCTGTCAGTCAAAAGGAGATGCAGTCTTTCGACAGGACCTTTCAATCATCACGCAGAAGCTCGGAGTCCGGGCCAGCCCACTCCCCATTCACCCTCAGAGACGCTGAGCGTCCGCGG